>WWET01001073.1:108295-132062 GCA_011038615.1 Limnodynastes dumerilii | reverse complement strand
GAGAGAGAGAGAGAGCCCCTAGGTAAAATCACTTTAAACTGCAGAGGAAGTTAATGAGGCTGTTTTTGAGAGTAACTGCAAAACAGGGAAACAGGTCCAAGAGTAGCCCCTCTTTGGACCTGATCTAGAGTTTTGCGCAAGCAGAATGCACTGCCGTTGTACGTCACATCCAGAGCTCTGTGTTTCTGCCGCAATGCGCAACTCTAGATAGGATATAGGAAAAAGGGGCAGGGGTGTAACTTCCGCAGGTGGAGTCCTGTGCGCAGAGGCTGCGGTTTGTGTTGCCAGTTTCCTATGTTCTCATAAAACACCCCTTTAAAATAAATAGCCGTTTTTATAAAAAAAAATATCTGAGGGTATCTGCGGCATAACGGTGTTATTCTGGCATTTCAAAACATTTCTATTTTTACTTTATTGTGCAAGCAGAAAATGTTTTTACACGATCAATCAATCAGACTTTTCCAGACTTATTTTTCACATGTGTAGATCGGTGTTTTTCTCATTTTAATATTGTGGTACACCACGTTCCAAAAACGCACAGCACAGAGATGCGGAGACAGGCGCACAGGGATTGCAAGGAAGGCAGATTTAAAATGTGAAAACTATATTAGAGTTGAGAGGTGACGTTTCCTAACTCAACTCTAATTTACATATTACCCATAAAGCAATGCAGTGTGGGAGTTCTGTGTGCAAAAGCAAAGTATTTTCTCTGCATGCAATAGAATTACTAGTCATGTGCACCCCTCACATTGCATCATGGTTTTGCCCAGGTCTACACTTGCACGGGTGAAGCCCTTACTCTCACACTCTGGATCAGCCCCAATATATACAGACAGAAGAGCTGAACCAGAGCTGCTGGGGCTGATTCAGAGATGCACTTACACCTTTTTTTAGGTGGAAGTGTACAGCTCGGCTAAACCATTTTTCAAAGTAAAGGGTGTTAATTAATTTAAAAAATTTTGCATGCAGGGAAAATACATTACTTTTACACATAGAACTAAAATACTGCACAGTTTTATGTTTATTCTATAAAATAGAGTTGAGCTAAGAAACTTCATAATTTTAATAATAGAGTTGAGCTAAGAAACTTCACCTCCTAATTTTAATTCTGGTCTTAAATTTTAAATCTGCCTCCCCTTGCAATTCAACATGGTATTACTCAGGTCTACACTTGCACCTAAAAAAAGGTGGAAGTGCAACTCTGAATCAGCCCCGCTATCTTTTAGGTGTAAGTGCTTCTGTGTGCTGTGCGCTAGTGGACAGGGTTTTCCACTATAGTAAAATCAGAAAGTGAGCATTTTAATTAGGGGTGGAAGCTAGCTGACCCATGTGCCATGTCAAAGAGGCAGGGCCTGGGTCTGGATGGGTGGGGCAAAGCAAAGCCTACGGGATCACTGTCTGATAGAAGCTGTCATAGGCTGACTGCTTAAAACACTGCTTAGCACTTCATGTATGAGTCTTGAGCGCTGTTTTATGTGATCATCCTCTGACAGCTTGCTTACAGCGTAGAGAGAGACAGGCCCTAGGGCCAGATTAACAGTGAGGCTAATGGCACTACAGACCCAGGCCTCCATCTGAAAATAGGCCCCACACCCTGCAGATCTCCATTCCTCCCACTGCAGTGCATAAGGATCCAAAGCATACAATATAGTGTGCGTCCTTGATCATATTCAGACCCAGGCCCACATGGCCCTCAATCCGGCCCTGTCAGGCCCTGAAGCAGTCGCACTTCTTGCAACCTCTGCAGTTACGGCCCATTTTTCCCAGCTCCTTCTCCCGAAATCCTGCACCAGCTCAAGGTTCTTATTTAATAAAAGTCCCTATTCATAGTTACACAAAGCCCTACACATCTAGCAATCATTAAATCGTTTCATTTAAGAATAAAGCATGTTTTAAGGCACAAAGCATACACTACACTATACTGTCTATTACATCCTATGACCGAATCAGACTTTTTAAAAAATAAAGTTTAAATTATTTTGGGTATGGTTGTTTTCCTAAAAAAATATGTAATTTTAATACAGTTTCAAACCTTTATTATTATTTTAAAAAATTCCCTTTGAATCATCCTAATTTGTACAGGCTGCTGCAACACTCGTGTGCATGGACCAGATTCACAGTTTAAAAATAAGGGCTGGATCCAGACCTAGTTAAGTGCTTGAACTTAGTTACTTCTGCATTGGAGTAAATTATCTCTCTTATTTTCAAACTCTGAATTTGGTTCCATGTCTCAAATGTGTGCTGCTCATTCCCTTCACCCCGTATTCAGATTTGGATACTGTTGGGGCTCTGCATAGACCGCATGCATTTTTTTTATAGCGAACCTGCTTTACTGCTGCCAAAAACTTTGGATCAGGTCCATGATTTATCCAGGTGCAGATGTGCACTTTTTTTTTTAAATAAAAAAATATTATTATTATTATTATTATTATTAAGTTTTTCTTTATTTATTTATTTAATTTTCTTTGCTCCCAACTCTGGATTATCCGAATGACCATAGTGCATGTTACTAAGGATACACTTAATATAACAATAGAAACATGTTCACTCCTGAAACTAGGACAGGGGCCTTCTACAATCACCATTGCTTTGTCTTGCATGTATTGGACTCTTTTTCCACTATAAATAGTAATATAACTGCATTTGTTGCTTTTTAACCTTTTATTGGTAAAAACTACAAAGGAAGTAATTGTCATCTCTACAGAGTTTCTCCAGCTCTATAGTAGAGCAAAGTCCTGTGTCAGTGTTGTTGAAGGGTTATCCAGACTTAGACAACAACAATAAAGGGGGACAAATATGCCCCTGGACCAACCATGTTGCAAGGTTACAGGGTGGAAAGGAGTGACGGCTGTTTGCATGCAGGGAAAATGCTTATCGCACACACGTATACTAAGCAATCATTTTGGTTAGGACACATTACTTGTCAACTCTAATCCTGTTTTTTGTTTGCCTCTCCCTGCAGTGTAGCAAGGTGATCATAGGCTCTGGATCTTGAGCTCCTCATTTTAGATCATGGTCCGAATTCACAGTTACGTATTTTTCATCTTACGTAAAAATGTCGTTAAATTTCTGTACGTAGATTGTGTAAGCATTCAGGGTTCAGATTGTCTCCCACTTTTATATCAAGCTGTTTTTTGTGATGATCCAGTAGGATCATGAACTTGATATTACTTAGAAATGAGTTCCTGGGGAAAGCCATCCTTTAAACAAGGTTGTACCAGGGTGGAAGTTAAAGGATTAGATTTCATAGGGGGAAAAAAAATGAAAAACAGAATTCAGGTGGCTAATAACACCCATCTGCGTGTGCGTGTGAGGCCGATAGTCAGTGTTTACATTGAGAGAGGATTTGGGAAGCTCCATTGGTATCCATTTTTTTAAAATTTCCATTCAACTGAAATCATAGCAATCCAATCGGATTTTGACAAGTTGGACCCTTCTCCAGGTGATGCCTGGGTTTGATGGGATTGAAATAAACCGTTATCTTTGGATTGCAGTTTATGTGGATAAAACTAGTGAGGTGAATGGAATGGAGATATGTTTTGCAGACATAAAGGAGAGATAGGGGGAGTTACACAATTGTAATTGCTGCTTATAAGAGAATGTTTAATGACACATTTTCCCATGATAGTAAAAGGTGTCACCAGTATTTTCCAACATTCCTGGAAGATTACAGTCTGTCAGAGCCTAGGGCCATAGAAAGAAGAAAAAGATTGGTGCTAGATGATAATTACCAGCTAAGTGGATCCTATGTCTCAGTCTAAGATCTTCAAACAAAGCAATGGATGTCTCAGATTAAGGCGACTGCAAATTGCATTGAAGAGATTTTTGCTTAGTTGTAAGTTACATACAACAACAAATAAGGTCTTGCTAGCGCTTCCCTAATCAAGGTCCGGATTCACAGTGACGTAGTTTTCATCTTACGTACGATGTTTTAAGAATTGAGCTACTACGCATGCTTAGTAGCTTAGTTACGCTATCTCTGTACCATTTCTGTACGTCTTTAGACTTATGCAAAGAGTGGAAGTAAGCCTACATGGGCTACATAGCAAAGGGGAGGGGGGCAAGTCAAAATGAAGGGGGCTTTTGTTGGGCCCATCCATCTGGTCCATGCACAGTGTCATATCTGGCCACTTACCTCCCTAAGTGCAGTGTGGGCTGTTGCCATGGCCTCCCTATTCACCAGGCCCCTTAGCAACTGCCTTCATGCACAGAAGGCTTCTACACTACTACTATTATGGTACTTAGTAGGGTTGGCATTTCACATGAAATATACATCTTATTGGAATAATGCAACTTGTAAATGTGTTGTGCTGGGGAGACCAAGATCATAATGTACATATCTCCACTCTGAAGGAGCATGGAACTTGCACTGACTTAAACTGTAGCATATTGCCCCTAATGATGACAGTCTCCACCCACTATTCCTCCTTTTAACTATGAACACAACCATGTTTTCACTACTAAAATAGGTGAAATATACTGAACTACGAGCTATGCAACCATTGGGCCGACCAGCCAATCATGACAGTGTATGGTGTGGGCTAACTGATGATTGGGTAGTGTTTTGTATAGTGTATAGCCAGCATTAGTATGTCCTACGGGGGAGGTGGGGCACCCTTCTGCAAGTCTGTGAATGGTGTTTATTACTTATACAGCTTTTAAAGCAAACAACAGGTGTGAGAGCCCTTGTTTCTTCCCAGTCAGCCATGACGTGTCCTCCTCTAATAAAGATTCCCATATAGATAGCAGAACATTTTGCCAGCTATGAACACTTATTTCAGACATCAATGACCTACGAAACCGGGAAAATTTTAAGCAATTTAAAGCTCAGGAGCTGGTCGAAACTTAGGAGTAACACCAAAAAAATCAGCGTATCAGCATCTACTCAAAGCCAAGCTGCAATACAGGGGGAGGAGAACATATAAAGGGCTTTTTTTTTAGCTCAACTCTAGTTAAGAATGTAAAAATAAAGCAGTTTGGTATTTGTTTGCACAAGCAAAATCAACCAAGTATTTTCCTTGCATGCATAGTATTTTCTTTTATTATTAATGTGCACCAATAAGATTGCAAAATAGTTACTCCAGGTCCAGATTTGCACCTTTTTGGTCACACAAGGGGACATGCAAGGGGTGTGGCTGCTATGGGGTCTAAAGGAGAGGGAGTCTGAGGCGGCCGCTCACCCCTGCACTGTAAGCAAGCTATCAGAGGCTGGCAGCTTAAAAAGCACTCGGCTCTCCATGTATGAGTGCTGAGTGCTACAGCGCTATACATACATACACTCACACACGGAGTGCTGAGCTTTGCTTTAAGCTGTCAGCCTCTGACAGCTTCTACCATACTGCGGTACAACCTGGCTCCACCTAGTCCCTCCTACCCAGACTTGGACCCTGCATCCTTGCTATGAGGCCTGAGTCTGTCACCTTCCACCCCAGTACACGCTACAGGTTTTCAAAACATTTATTGTGTAGATCGCACAATATACGGCTGTTTCCATCTTTATTAGTGTGTATCAGCATACCCGCCAACATGACCCATTCCATTAGGTACAAAATACTCTGCTCCTCAGTTTCCAATTGTCAGTTACTATGGTAACCACCTGTGTTGAAGAGGCAAATAGATTTTTAAATATCAGTTAACTCATTTAAACCAGGTGAGTGACAGCTGGAAGCACAGAAGCGGATTAAATTGTAGCTAATGGAATGGGTCATGTTGGAGGGTCTGCATCAGTCTGTAGACTACAATGATGCTGTAGAATTATTAAACATTGGATTCATTAGATTTTTGGAACGTTCTAATTTTACTGATCAACAGTGTCATGATGTCTGTTGAAATTTTCATTGTATTCTGTATCTTCTTCCTGGCCATTGTGGGTGTTCATATTCCATTTTTTTTTTTAAATCAGAGGGTTATAAGAGAATAAAATCACAAATCTAGCTGGTAAATCGTGTTTGTGTATACATGAATCAGTGTACTCAGCAGTACTTAAGTTTTTGATGATGTTGTTAAAATATATTGCATCTTCTGAAATGAAATGCAGAGTGTGTCCAGCTTCACTCCTATATTTTCATCATTACATCGGCCCCTCACTGTCTAAATGGTACAAACATCAATCTGAAGATAATGATCTGTCCTGAATTTTTGGACTTTGTTTAACATTTTAAACCCCAGTGAAAAAATTGAAAAGAAAAGTCAGTAGTGCTTTCTGGAGAAGAATAAGTTGGATGCAATTGCTGGTTATGACAGAAATATAACCCCCTCTCCCCCTATTTCCAATTCCTCTATCCAAAAATAAAATAAAAGAGTGCACTTCTGAATATACACAACCTTTAACCTTGCTTGCAGTGTCTGTGTCAAGCAAAGCTACATTATGGGCTGGTAAACATGCTAAAAAATCTACATCCATAGTACATGAATGGCTACAGCACTAATGTAAAGGCACAATTTATTTCTCGTAATGCACTGTTGTTCATGGCAATGCTGTAAATATTTTCTATTTAAAAAAAAATTAAGGTTTTTAGGCCAGGGGAAATGAACAACTGCATTTCACAAAAAGCAAACAAACAAAATACACGTCTGACAGAGGTCATGCTAATGTACTGAAGAACCCTGGCCAGATGGAAGGTTCATGTAAATATATAATAGTTCTAAATAATAATATTAATATGCACTCAAAATGTTAAATTTTGTAATATTTTTGTTGTTGAAAAGATTATATTTGAAATGTACAGGGTTAAGCATTATTCAAATGTCGCTTAGTGTTACATTTTCCTTAAATATTATTACTATGTGTTCTGTGCCACTTTGGATTCCAGTGTAACTGTCTACCTCAATGTATTTCAAATATCTACAAACTGAAAGATTTCCTGAGGTAAATTAATATTCAAATCCATTTTACCATACATTTTACTGGACGCTATTAAAATTGTTACCATATTATTAAACTTTTCTTTGCTGTAAAGTATTTTTCCTGTTTCTTCTTTGTTTACACCTTTACTCAAATCTTAAGAAAAAAGGACCAGCAGACCCTCCAACATGACACATTCCATTACCAGTACAAAATACTCTGCTCCTGACGTTCCAGCGATCAGGGTTGTGGCTTGAATAGCCGCTGCCTCTGTCAGTTTCCTATGCATTGAAATGTTGTTGTTTTTTTAATGTTTGCAGATGCAGCTTTTAAGAACCTAATAAATGCTTTTGTTAATCAGTGCTGGGGCATAGTAGCGGGATTAGGCTGTTATGCTGGCATTAAAATTAAAAATTACAGAAAATTGAAAAGGGAAATATTTGATTCTTTATTTAATCTACAGATTTTATTTTAAAACATTTCCAACATGCTCATCAGCCTTTGTTCAACAAAAATGGTAATTTTCCTATTGAACATGACCTCTGCCTATTACTTAAGCTGGGGACACACTACACTTTTTTGCAAACGATAATCGTTCCAATCAAACGATTACACGAGCGATTCACACGTTATCATTGAAGTGTGTAGGCATGCACGTGTAATCGCTAATCGTGTAATCGCTTATATAATCGTTTAAACAGATTTTAGAGATGGTTTATAGATATTTTAATTTGATGAATGAATGATGAACGATCAAACGCTATCGTTTGAAAAATATAGTATGAACAGAACTATATGGATCTAACGACCAATTTGAACGATTTTTACAAACGTTCATGCAGAAATCGAACGTATTATCGTTATATTTGTACAGGTCAATCGTTATAAATATCGTTAGTGCATGTCGTTTAAAAAATCGTTTAAATCAGTCGTTTAATCGCATCGGGGTAAATCCAGAACAACGTCCGCGAGTGAATTTACGCTATCGGCTAGTGTAAATTCACACATAAGTACTTATGGCGCATACGCACGTCAGTTGTTACGCCACGTAAGTCATAACGTAAGTATTTACGCTTCGAAGGCGGAGTGAAGCATTTAAATCACACAGTATAAGTGTGTAGTACGTCCGCTAGTGGTTACACAGCGCAAGGTTAAGGTAGGGTTTGGAAAGCGTAAGGCAGACAAGATACGTACCTGAGAGGGGAGTGCCGAGGGGAGTGCATTGAAGGCACGCTAGCGTAAGAACGCAGCATAGTAAAAGCGTAGCTCTGGATCTGGCCCATCGTCTAAAACAAAAGTGTAGTGTGTAACCACGTTAATACCATCCCCTTACCTGGTGTAAGCTGCTCACCGGACACAGTGTCCGCACCTAATTAAATGTCAAAAATACCTCTTTTCTCATTTCAAAATCGTGAAGCTCCATGATCCACTAGCGCAGCGAATTCCCAGACGCACAGCTCTGGATCAGCCGCTTAATATTTAGGTGTAAACACAGCGATTTTTTAGCATTGTACATGTGCACAACGGGATTGAGAACAGAAAAAGCGGCTGCAATGTAAATCTGCCTGCGCTCGCATCTGCATGCTCTGCGCAAGGGAAAAGAGCGTCCCACTATATATATAAAAGGACAAAGCGGGAGATTTAGGACCTGATACAGAGCTGCGCTTTGGAATGTTTTTCATACGGAAGCACAGCGGGAAATGGCTCTGCTCACATGCAGTACAGGAGTGAGCATAGAAAGGCCTCCTGTGTACACATCAGTGTGCTTTGCGCTAACACAGCGCGGACTTGTACTTTATTTGTATTCTATAAAAAAAGGGGAGGTTTAGGGCTGCTGTGAGTGCAGTGTCCAGACTCCATGCGCTACCACCTTACACCAGCTCCGAGCGTAAGTATATAGCGTCCTGTATTTATATTCAATAAATGGCTTTGGACCGGATCCACAGTTAAGAAAAATAGCCCACTTACGCACACCCCCACCCTCCAGATGTTCCGCAAGGTCTATGGACCTGATTCAGACTTAAGAAGAAGCTTGAAATTAAGGCCCTGATTCAGAGGCTGAAAATAAGAACTTAAAGTTACACCTGGGCAAAACCATGTTGATTGCAGGGGGAGTCAAGGTAATTGTATTCTTTGCATGCAGGGATATATCTTTGAATTGCTTACTGCACACAGATACTGACCAGCTTTACTATCACACTGTTATTTAGACTTGGGATAGGAAACATCACCTCTCAGCTCTAATACTTTTTGCAACAGATGAAATATGACTCCTCTGCAATCAACATGGTTTAGCCCAAGAATAACTTTCCTCGCACAGTGTGGATTGGATTACCCATTTACGTCCGTCCGACCGCTGATCGACACGTGTGACTTAAGACTGCCTTATGTCAGTGTAAGGCACACATTTTATGCAGGAGAGAGGAGAGTGAAGGGGAGTTGACCCCCCTCTTCTGTGCGGAATTAAAGACCCCTCATGTAAGGAAATCCTGCGGAGGTCAGGATCCGGTCCTTTATTTTATATTAGCTGAAGATAATCCCCAAGATCATTTTGAGGATTATCTTCAGCTGATATATAGTTTTAGTGGTTTGGCATCATGCTATATTACATGTATTGAAGGTGTCAGTTTTAATAATAATAAATGTATATATTTGTATTTTAGAGTTGCACCTTTTATGTGAGTTTTCCTATATGAGCGCTGCTGTTGTTTGATTAAATTATTGTTTGCCTTTTTATAGGGATTTATTCATTCTCCTTTCAGCGTGCTGCTATTATATTGGTGACTTTTGTAATTAATGTTCCACCCTCGCTGTATATGTGGCTATTTGTTTACATCTTTCCATAGAGAGGTTTTATACTTTGAAACATGAAAACTTGTATAGGCAGCTGCATTACACATCTCAGCCTATCTGTATAGAATGCATTACACGTCTCATCCTATCTGTATAGAATGCATTACACATCTCATCCTATCTGTATAGAATGCATTACACGTCTCATCCTATCTGTATAGAATGCATTACACGTCTCATCCTATCTGTATAGAATGCATTACACATCTCAGCCTATCTGTATAGACTGCATTACACATCTCATCCTATCTGTATAGAATGTGTATAGACGTCATTACACGTCTCAGCCTATCTGTATAGACTGCATTACACGTCTCAGTCTATCTGTATAGACTGCATTACACATCTCAGCCTATCTGTATAGAATGCATTACACGTCTCATCCTATCTTTATAGACTGCATTACACATCTCAGCCTATCTGTATAGAATGCATTACACGTCTCAGCTTATCTGTATAGAATGCATTACACATCTCAGCCTATCTGTATAGACTGCATTACACGTCTCAGCTTATCTGTATAGAATGCATTACACGTCTCAGCCTATCTGTATAAAATGCATTACACGTCTCAGCCTATCTGTATAGACTGCATTACACATCTCAGACTATCTGTATAGAATGCATTACACATCTCAGCCTATCTGTATAGACTGCATTACACATCTCAGCCTATCTGTATAGAATGCATTACACATCTCAGCCTATCTGTATAGACTGCATTACACATCTCAGCCTATCTGTATAGACTGCATTACACATCTCAGCCTATCTGTATAGACTGCATTACACATATCAGCCTATCTGTATAGACTGCGTTTCACATCTCTGCCTATCTGTATAGACTGCATTACACATATCAGCCTATCTGTATAGACTGCGTTTCACATCTCTGCCTATCTGTATAGACTGCATTACACATATCAGCCTATCTGTATAGACTGCGTTTCACATCTCTGCCTATCTGTATAGACTGCATTACACATCTCAGCCTATCTGTATAGACTGCATTACACATATCAGCCTATCTGTATAGACTGCGTTTCACATCTCTGCCTATCTGTATAGACTGCATTACACATATCAGCCTATCTGTATAGACTGCGTTTCACATCTCTGCCTATCTGTATAGACTGCATTACACATATCAGCCTATCTGTATAGACTGCGTTTCACATCTCTGCCTATCTGTATAGACTGCATTACACATATCAGCCTATCTGTATAGACTGCGTTTCACATCTCTGCCTATCTGTATAGACTGCATTACACATCTCAGCCTATCTGTATAGACTGCATTACACATATCAGCCTATCTGTATAGACTGCGTTTCACATCTCTGCCTATCTGTATAGACTGCATTACACATATCAGCCTATCTGTATAGACTGCGTTTCACATCTCTGCCTATCTGTATAGACTGCATTACACATATCAGCCTATCTGTATAGACTGCGTTTCACATCTCTGCCTATCTGTATAGACTGCATTACACATATCAGCCTATCTGTATAGACTGCGTTTCACATCTCTGCCTATCTGTATAGACTGCATTACACATCTCAGCCTATCTGTATAGACTGCATTACACATATCAGCCTATCTGTATAGACTGCGTTTCACATCTCTGCCTATCTGTATAGACTGCATTACACATATCAGCCTATCTGTATAGACTGCGTTTCACATCTCTGCCTATCTGTATAGACTGCATTACACATATCAGCCTATCTGTATAGACTGCGTTTCACATCTCTGCCTATCTGTATAGACTGCATTACACATATCAGCCTATCTGTATAGACTGCGTTTCACATCTCTGCCTATCTGTATAGACTGCATTACACATCTCAGCCTATCTGTATAGACTGCATTACACATATCAGCCTATCTGTATAGACTGCGTTTCACATCTCTGCCTATCTGTATAGACTGCATTACACATATCAGCCTATCTGTATAGACTGCGTTTCACATCTCTGCCTATCTGTATAGACTGCATTACACATATCAGCCTATCTGTATAGACTGCGTTTCACATCTCTGCCTATCTGTATAGACTGCATTACACATATCAGCCTATCTGTATAGACTGCGTTTCACATCTCTGCCTATCTGTATAGACTGCATTACACATCTCAGCCTATCTGTATAGACTGCATTACACATATCAGCCTATCTGTATAGACTGCGTTTCACATCTCTGCCTATCTGTATAGACTGCATTACACATATCAGCCTATCTGTATAGACTGCGTTTCACATCTCTGCCTATCTGTATAGACTGCATTACACATATCAGCCTATCTGTATAGACTGCGTTTCACATCTCTGCCTATCTGTATAGACTGCATTACACATATCAGCCTATCTGTATAGACTGCGTTTCACATCTCTGCCTATCTGTATAGACTGCATTACACATCTCAGCCTATCTGTATAGACTGCATTACACATATCAGCCTATCTGTATAGACTGCGTTTCACATCTCTGCCTATCTGTATAGACTGCATTACACATATCAGCCTATCTGTATAGACTGCGTTTCACATCTCTGCCTATCTGTATAGACTGCATTACACATATCAGCCTATCTGTATAGACTGCGTTTCACATCTCTGCCTATCTGTATAGACTGCATTACACATATCAGCCTATCTGTATAGACTGCGTTTCACATCTCTGCCTATCTGTATAGACTGCATTACACATCTCAGCCTATCTGTATAGACTGCATTACACATATCAGCCTATCTGTATAGACTGCGTTTCACATCTCTGCCTATCTGTATAGACTGCATTACACATATCAGCCTATCTGTATAGACTGCGTTTCACATCTCTGCCTATCTGTATAGACTGCATTACACATATCAGCCTATCTGTATAGACTGCGTTTCACATCTCTGCCTATCTGTATAGACTGCATTACACATATCAGCCTATCTGTATAGACTGCGTTTCACATCTCTGCCTATCTGTATAGACTGCATTACACATCTCAGCCTATCTGTATAGACTGCATTACACATATCAGCCTATCTGTATAGACTGCGTTTCACATCTCTGCCTATCTGTATAGACTGCATTACACATATCAGCCTATCTGTATAGACTGCGTTTCACATCTCTGCCTATCTGTATAGACTGCATTACACATATCAGCCTATCTGTATAGACTGCGTTTCACATCTCTGCCTATCTGTATAGACTGCATTACACATATCAGCCTATCTGTATAGACTGCGTTTCACATCTCTGCCTATCTGTATAGACTGCATTACACATCTCAGCCTATCTGTATAGACTGCATTACACATATCAGCCTATCTGTATAGACTGCGTTTCACATCTCTGCCTATCTGTATAGACTGCATTACACATATCAGCCTATCTGTATAGACTGCGTTTCACATCTCTGCCTATCTGTATAGACTGCATTACACATATCAGCCTATCTGTATAGACTGCGTTTCACATCTCTGCCTATCTGTATAGACTGCATTACACATATCAGCCTATCTGTATAGACTGCGTTTCACATCTCTGCCTATCTGTATAGACTGCATTACACATCTCAGCCTATCTGTATAGACTGCATTACACATATCAGCCTATCTGTATAGACTGCGTTTCACATCTCTGCCTATCTGTATAGACTGCATTACACATATCAGCCTATCTGTATAGACTGCGTTTCACATCTCTGCCTATCTGTATAGACTGCATTACACATATCAGCCTATCTGTATAGACTGCGTTTCACATCTCTGCCTATCTGTATAGACTGCATTACACATATCAGCCTATCTGTATAGACTGCGTTTCACATCTCTGCCTATCTGTATAGACTGCATTACACATCTCAGCCTATCTGTATAGACTGCATTACACATATCAGCCTATCTGTATAGACTGCGTTTCACATCTCTGCCTATCTGTATAGACTGCATTACACATATCAGCCTATCTGTATAGACTGCGTTTCACATCTCTGCCTATCTGTATAGACTGCATTACACATATCAGCCTATCTGTATAGACTGCGTTTCACATCTCTGCCTATCTGTATAGACTGCATTACACATATCAGCCTATCTGTATAGACTGCGTTTCACATCTCTGCCTATCTGTATAGACTGCATTACACATCTCAGCCTATCTGTATAGACTGCATTACACATATCAGCCTATCTGTATAGACTGCGTTTCACATCTCTGCCTATCTGTATAGACTGCATTACACATATCAGCCTATCTGTATAGACTGCGTTTCACATCTCTGCCTATCTGTATAGACTGCATTACACATATCAGCCTATCTGTATAGACTGCGTTTCACATCTCTGCCTATCTGTATAGACTGCATTACACATATCAGCCTATCTGTATAGACTGCGTTTCACATCTCTGCCTATCTGTATAGACTGCATTACACATCTCAGCCTATCTGTATAGACTGCATTACACATATCAGCCTATCTGTATAGACTGCGTTTCACATCTCTGCCTATCTGTATAGACTGCATTACACATATCAGCCTATCTGTATAGACTGCGTTTCACATCTCTGCCTATCTGTATAGACTGCATTACACATATCAGCCTATCTGTATAGACTGCGTTTCACATCTCTGCCTATCTGTATAGACTGCATTACACATATCAGCCTATCTGTATAGACTGCGTTTCACATCTCTGCCTATCTGTATAGACTGCATTACACATCTCAGCCTATCTGTATAGACTGCATTACACATATCAGCCTATCTGTATAGACTGCGTTTCACATCTCTGCCTATCTGTATAGACTGCATTACACATATCAGCCTATCTGTATAGACTGCGTTTCACATCTCTGCCTATCTGTATAGACTGCATTACACATATCAGCCTATCTGTATAGACTGCGTTTCACATCTCTGCCTATCTGTATAGACTGCATTACACATATCAGCCTATCTGTATAGACTGCGTTTCACATCTCTGCCTATCTGTATAGACTGCATTACACATCTCAGCCTATCTGTATAGACTGCATTACACATATCAGCCTATCTGTATAGACTGCGTTTCACATCTCTGCCTATCTGTATAGACTGCATTACACATATCAGCCTATCTGTATAGACTGCGTTTCACATCTCTGCCTATCTGTATAGACTGCATTACACATATCAGCCTATCTGTATAGACTGCGTTTCACATCTCTGCCTATCTGTATAGACTGCATTACACATATCAGCCTATCTGTATAGACTGCGTTTCACATCTCTGCCTATCTGTATAGACTGCATTACACATCTCAGCCTATCTGTATAGACTGCATTACACATATCAGCCTATCTGTATAGACTGCGTTTCACATCTCTGCCTATCTGTATAGACTGCATTACACATATCAGCCTATCTGTATAGACTGCGTTTCACATCTCTGCCTATCTGTATAGACTGCATTACACATATCAGCCTATCTGTATAGACTGCGTTTCACATCTCTGCCTATCTGTATAGACTGCATTACACATATCAGCCTATCTGTATAGACTGCGTTTCACATCTCTGCCTATCTGTATAGACTGCATTACACATCTCAGCCTATCTGTATAGACTGCATTACACATATCAGCCTATCTGTATAGACTGCGTTTCACATCTCTGCCTATCTGTATAGACTGCATTACACATATCAGCCTATCTGTATAGACTGCGTTTCACATCTCTGCCTATCTGTATAGACTGCATTACACATATCAGCCTATCTGTATAGACTGCGTTTCACATCTCTGCCTATCTGTATAGACTGCATTACACATATCAGCCTATCTGTATAGACTGCGTTTCACATCTCTGCCTATCTGTATAGACTGCATTACACATCTCAGCCTATCTGTATAGACTGCATTACACATATCAGCCTATCTGTATAGACTGCGTTTCACATCTCTGCCTATCTGTATAGACTGCATTACACATATCAGCCTATCTGTATAGACTGCGTTTCACATCTCTGCCTATCTGTATAGACTGCATTACACATATCAGCCTATCTGTATAGACTGCGTTTCACATCTCTGCCTATCTGTATAGACTGCATTACACATATCAGCCTATCTGTATAGACTGCGTTTCACATCTCTGCCTATCTGTATAGACTGCATTACACATCTCAGCCTATCTGTATAGACTGCATTACACATATCAGCCTATCTGTATAGACTGCGTTTCACATCTCTGCCTATCTGTATAGACTGCATTACACATATCAGCCTATCTGTATAGACTGCGTTTCACATCTCTGCCTATCTGTATAGACTGCATTACACATATCAGCCTATCTGTATAGACTGCGTTTCACATCTCTGCCTATCTGTATAGACTGCATTACACATATCAGCCTATCTGTATAGACTGCGTTTCACATCTCTGCCTATCTGTATAGACTGCATTACACATCTCAGCCTATCTGTATAGACTGCATTACACATATCAGCCTATCTGTATAGACTGCGTTTCACATCTCTGCCTATCTGTATAGACTGCATTACACATATCAGCCTATCTGTATAGACTGCGTTTCACATCTCTGCCTATCTGTATAGACTGCATTACACATATCAGCCTATCTGTATAGACTGCGTTTCACATCTCTGCCTATCTGTATAGACTGCATTACACATATCAGCCTATCTGTATAGACTGCGTTTCACATCTCTGCCTATCTGTATAGACTGCATTACACATCTCAGCCTATCTGTATAGACTGCATTACACATATCAGCCTATCTGTATAGACTGCGTTTCACATCTCTGCCTATCTGTATAGACTGCATTACACATATCAGCCTATCTGTATAGACTGCGTTTCACATCTCTGCCTATCTGTATAGACTGCATTACACATATCAGCCTATCTGTATAGACTGCGTTTCACATCTCTGCCTATCTGTATAGACTGCATTACACATATCAGCCTATCTGTATAGACTGCGTTTCACATCTCTGCCTATCTGTATAGACTGCATTACACATCTCAGCCTATCTGTATAGACTGCATTACACATATCAGCCTATCTGTATAGACTGCGTTTCACATCTCTGCCTATCTGTATAGACTGCATTACACATATCAGCCTATCTGTATAGACTGCGTTTCACATCTCTGCCTATCTGTATAGACTGCATTACACATATCAGCCTATCTGTATAGACTGCGTTTCACATCTCTGCCTATCTGTATAGACTGCATTACACATATCAGCCTATCTGTATAGACTGCGTTTCACATCTCTGCCTATCTGTATAGACTGCATTACACATCTCAGCCTATCTGTATAGACTGCATTACACATATCAGCCTATCTGTATAGACTGCGTTTCACATCTCTGCCTATCTGTATAGACTGCATTACACATATCAGCCTATCTGTATAGACTGCGTTTCACATCTCTGCCTATCTGTATAGACTGCATTACACATATCAGCCTATCTGTATAGACTGCGTTTCACATCTCTGCCTATCTGTATAGACTGCATTACACATATCAGCCTATCTGTATAGACTGAGGAAACATCACCTCTCAACTCTAAAACTGTTTGCAGCAGATGAAATATGACTCCCCTGAAATCAACATGGTTTAGCCCAGGTGTAACTAATTTCATGCACTTAACAAGGTCTGGATCCAGCCCATTGTCACATATCTTCCAGAACCATTGAATTCTCCTGGTAGTCATCCACTACTTTTGCTCCAGAACTGAAGACCTTGGACCAGATAGCGACCGAAGTATGGACAGTGCTCGCAAGTCTCTGCAGTGGAGGTCCCGATCCATATCTGAGCGCAATTGTTAACGCATCCTGCGTGCCGTGCTTGCAATGGATGGTTTGATACATTCTATCCACATGCACAAGTAAATGGGACCTTAATGGGATGTAAATAACGGGTGCAGAGAGGGTTGTACAACGCGTTTTAAGGGGTTACACACTGTTACCAATAGAACAGAAGCTTCAGTTGTAATGTTTATGCTCTAAAGCAGCAATTCTCAACCTTTTCTTTGGTGAGTTACCCACTATGGGCTGGATCCAGACTTAAGAAGGAACTTGAAATTAAGGACCTGATTCACACTTAAGATTCTTCTTAAAATAAGAACTTAAAGTCACTCCTGGGCAAAACCATGTTGTTTTTGGGGGGGAGTCAAGTTAATTGTATTCTTTGCATGCAGGATACATCTTTAAATTGCTTACTTAAATCAGATACTGACCAGCTTTACTATCACACTGTTATTTAGATGTGGGCTGGGTAACATCACCTCTCAACACTAGTACTGTTTGCAACAGATGAAATGTGACTCCCCTGCAATCACCATGGTTTAACTCAGGTGTGACTTTAAGTTCTTATTTTAAGAAGATTCTTAAGTGTGAATCAGGTCCTAAGAGAGGAAAGTTAATCCTGGCCTAAACCATGTTGATTTCAGGGGAGTCAAATTTAATCTGTTGCAAAAAGTATTAGAGATGAGAGATGATGTTTCCTATCCCAAGTCTAAATAACAGTGTGATAGTAAAGCTGGTAAGTATCAAAGATATATCCCTGCATGCAAAGAATACAATTAACTTGATTCTCCCTGAAATCAGCATGGTTTAGTCGAGGAGTAACTTTCCTCTCTCGATTACAAGCTCCTTCTTAAGTCTGGATCCAGCCCTATGTCATGTAGCACTGTAGACACATACCCACCATTCATAAATGTATTTTAAAGGTTTTGTTGCTCTTTCCATATTTTTGTAATGATTTTAAGGTTTATTTTCTGTATAAGCCATTTATCCCCAAAGATATGTTATTCATTACGGCCTCGTCATTTGGTTTCATTCAGAACCTTGCCCAGTTGCCTTGACAGCTGAGAACCGCGGCTCTAAAACAATGAAAAAAGGAATTTACAGGAACTATTTTATGGAAATATATTTTTTTTATTTTTTTACTTAAATCTAAAAAAATAAACAACAATCACAAATTTAAGTCCCCCTGACGTAGACGTGACCTGCAGAAGGTGCAAATTTCTTAATGTACAGTCACCTTTGTTATGTCTGTGTTCTGACCAGGATCAGGAGCACTTGCTTGATCACGGCCCTGCAACCGTTCCCTACCTCTACATGTCCCTCAGAGTGCCAGGCCCTGGACGTCAGAGGTGCGCTATGGTTTGAATCGGCCGTGACTGTGTGCTCTTTGGCTATGAGCATGCGCAATAGCAAATCATGCAGAGAAACGGACACTATGTGCGATCCCAGAGTCTGTGTGTGCAAGGGTAGTACACTCACCATGTGAGGGCCCTTGTTGGTATTAGAGAATCGAATGTAAGAGCTTACTGTACACTCTTTTGGAGAGTTGTACTGTGTTCTGATGCATAATAGTCATGTTTACACATGCACAGTACATTCACCCTGGGTACTTATGCAGACCCCCCATCATGACCCCTTCCATGAGGTACAATATACCCCGCAGCTGAGCTTCCAACTGTCACACTCACTCATGGTGAAATGACTTCACTGATATTTAAAAAACGATTTGTCTCTTCAACAAAGGTGGTTACCATAGTAACTGACAGATGGAAACTGAGAAGCAGAGCATTTTGTACCTAATGGAATGGGTTCTGTTGGATGGTATGCTTATGCATTCGGAAAGTGTAAGTACCCGGTCTTACAGACTTCTGGATTCAGCCCCTCGATCTCAGTCAATGTAGACACCAGAATGTGTAGCTTGAACCAGGGCCGGATTGATGGCTTTGTGGGCCTGGGGCTGAAAATGATCAAGGGCCCATACTATATAGTATGCTTTGGAGGAGGATGTTAGTCTCTGACACTCCTCCTTATGCACTGCAGTGGGAGAACTGGAGATCTGCAATGTGTGAGGGCCTATTTTCAGATGGAGGCCTGGGTCTGCAGGCCCATTAGCCCCATTGTTAATCTGGCCCTGGCTGGAACGTGGTCCTTTACTTCTTTGCATAGGCTGAGCTTTAACGTAGCCAAACAAGTAACCCTGGCAAACATCATCAGTAATGTCCAAACTGCCAGCATACACATTTGTATGTGTACTTGTGTATGTCTCCTCCAGATGCTCTGGTCAAAAAACACACTGACTGGCATCTGATGGACCAGCGAGGACAGCGTGGGCACATGTGGTAAATCCTGTAGAGATTGTAGTCTCTAATGGGGTAAGGAATGTGGAGGATTCCATAGAATAGCAGCTGAGTGTTCACAAGATGTCTGCCTCACCCTCTGCAACAATGCAAAACGCGTTGAGCCCAATTGGGACAGAAACAGTCTATAAATATATATTTTTTTAATTATACAATTTTTATTGTTTTGCTTAGGTATTGAACACCCAATACACACCACTAGGGCAGGACAAAATAGTGTTTATATTAATTGTATTTTTTTTATTTGTTTTTCTTTTCTTTCCTTGATATTACAGACTAATCACCTCTTTTTCTAATAAAACAAATGATGTATTATAAGAAAATGGGAAGTGTATTATTATAGTTTATAGTCTCATGATATACCCTAAAAAAAATCAGCTCTATATAAGGACTTGATGCACATGTGATGGACTAAGATCTACCTTATATCCTTTCTTCTGATTAAATTTGTCCGTTGAAAAAGGCCACATTTAGTAATTCTGGATCCGGTCCAACGATCCAATCAGTACTCAGAGAGCCCTGTAGCCAGCACACACCTCTCCTTCTCTTTCTGTACAAGAAGTCACATGGATGTTTCACAAAACTATGTGTTGGATTAAAGACACACAAAACAATATCTGCATCGATCAGAATCTAACATGCTCCAAGCCCGTCCTGAAATGTGTGATTCTTTCTGAAAGTATTTGTGTTTGGCAATTGTCGGAAAGTTTTTGTCATGTGCGTAAGATGTTTATGGTGAACTTGACCTAGCCTGGGGGGATGAGAGAAAACGGATCATTCAGCTTTTGAATAAAATCGTTGATCGAATATGATATTCGTCACAGTATGTTTTCTCTTGCAATTATCTCTCCCTAAACCATGTGACCCTCTAGGGTGCACTTAGAATGTTGTAAGTCATGTAGGCAAATAAGTTGATTCAGTCTAGCAAGGACTTAGCAGATGTTAATTCCAGCGTGTAACATATTTGCCAGAGCACCTGAATTGTGACCTGTTGCTGTGTTCAGCACAGATTTTTTTTTTTCCCGGTGAAAAGATTGCCAAATGGGCTTATGTGGGCCAGAGCTTATTATAATCTCCGGGAGACACACCCTGCAGATTTTCTCTTCTCAACACTTTTCTTTTGGGATGCTTGCAGATGGCTTCAATATTTTGAACTGCTAGATGACACTTTGTGCTTTTCTAAACTTTAATTAGTTAATTTTTCTGTTATGGGTTATCTAGTTTCTTTAGGAATATTAAAGGCAGTATTTATTTAGGACCTGATTCACAGTTAGGATAATGTGTCTTTTAGGTGCGTATATTTAAGAAGGGATATACTGTGCAGACGTAGTAACTTAATATACACAATTTATGCACGGTTGCCAACTTTTAACAGTTTCCCTCCGGGAGATCCCGGAGGGAAGCCAGAAATGCATGGAGAGGGCGGGGCTTAAAGATGCAATTTATGCAAATCGTGTCATTAAGCCCTACCCCCTTGACTAATATGTACTCATTTTTAGGTTTAAAATGGATCACGGAGGGGCTTGATGGCTTAAATTGCCTAGTATATTAGTGTTGCCAGGCAGAGGGCAGGACTTGAGGCCGTGGTTTCCATGAAACCCTTGCGGGAGATATGCAGACTCTCCTGGGATACTGGGAGAACTGCCCGAATTTCGGAATTGCCGAACCGCATACTCACCCATTAAAAAAAAAAAAAAGTCGAAAAGCGTAACCATCCGAAAAGAAACTTTCTGATATCCCTATTTCGCAAATGGGACATTCGTACCGAAGAATGGCAACGTGTCACACGGATCTCCTGGCTTACTGAACTAAGCTTCGTACACCAGGAGATCTATTGCGGGACATCTGGCATGCGAATGAACATTACTAGTTAGTCAGTCGAATGCCGCAAGCAGCTGACGTATGGTCCATAATGGTTTGGGCCCCTTCAAACCTTTTTTTTGGTTTGGCTTGAATAAGTTGAATAGTTCTAATATAACAAAATATCTAATGTTACTTCTATACAATCTAGACAGCATCCTAGTGGCCAGGGCCCGAGACAGAAAGCATCCAAGTAACCACCACCCAATGCAGAGAGCATCCAAGTAACCACCACCCAATGCAGAGAGCATTCAAGTAACCACCACCCAATGTAGAGAGCATCCAAGTAACCACCACCCACACCACCCAATGTAGAGAGCATCCAAGTAACCACCACCCAATGTAGAGAGCATCCAAGTAACCATCACCCAATACAGAGAGCATCCAGGTGACCACCACCCAATGCAGAGGGCATCCCAGAGACCACCACCCAATACATAAGGCATCCAAGTAACCACCACCAAATGTAGAAAGCATCCAAGTAACCACCACCCAATGCAGAGAGCATCCAAGTAACCATCACCCAATACAGAGAGCATCCAGGTGAACACCACCCAATGCAGAGGGCATCCCAGTGACCACCACCCAATACATAAGGCATCCAAGTAACCACCACCCAATGCAGAGAGCATCCAAGTAACCACCACCCAATGCAGAGGGTCCCCCAGTGACCACAACCCAATACAGAGAGCATCATGGTGCCCTTGAAATACAACACAGGGAGCATTGACCTTCATTCTTTACAGACAAGGGGCTGGATCCACCAGATGCCAAAAATAGCTACTGATTGAAAGCTACGGAATCTTGGGGAAACTCGGAAGCCTATAGCCTAAAGACCAAAGGTGCCTCCAGCATCATCATACTCTACAGTCTGTACATAAGTGAAACCATGAGCATGTTTGCTCTGTTTAATGTTCTATTGAATGTCAGCCAAGTGTATAAATACACCTTTCTCTGCGTCACCCTTGTTTAATGAATCCATATCCTTTGCAATGTTAAACCAAATGACAGTTCTTGAAACTTTGGCTGCAATCATCTTTTGTTTGCACCATGAACTTGATTGCACATTTATCAAAGAGACACCTGGCTGGTGAGCGTCAGCTCATGCGCCCCCCAGGTAATCATAGAGGTTATCCTTTTCCTTATAGGAATACTGGCAATCCCAGGACGGGACTTACTAATACATCACAGTTGTTTTGCTGCTCTTTCTAATTGAAAGTGAATATGTAGACTTTTATCAGCTAAAGGAAAAACAAGGAATCTCTAATTACTCCGCTTATTTCCTTATGTTGATTGTCATTCATTTTTATTTGGAAGGAAGGTAGGTACCCAGCGCTGAAGGTGAGTAAGTGTAAGGAAGGGGTTAGGGGGAAGGAGTGTAGTTAGTAATCTGTCTTCTGCCATACAGATAGATGGCAGGAGGGATGTTTTTCTTCCCTCCGAATAATAAGAACAAAAGGAGGTTAACGTGGCGCTAGATAATTAAACTCAGCCCATACCACCTACATCTGCTGAGTTTATTTATTTGGTGCGCCACGTTTACTTACTATTGTTCTCATTCATTTTTATTTGCTTGTCAACGGAAATCACTGGTCCCATTTACCAGAGTCTTTGTATATAGTCATTCAATAGGCAAAGCCTGTATATTGGGCATATATCAGGCATATATCAGGCATATATCGGGCATATATCGGGCATATATCAGGCATATATCAGGCATATATCAGGCATATATCGGGCATATATCGGGCATATATCAGGCATATATCAGGCATATATCAGGCATATATCAGGCATATATCAGGCATATATCAGGCATATATCAGGCATATATCAGGCATATATCAGGCATATATCAGGCATATATCAGGCATATATCAGGCATATATCAGGCATATATCAGGCATATATCAGGCATATATCAGGCATATATCAGGCATATATCAGGCATATATCAGGCATATATCAGGCATATATCAGGCATATATCAGGCATATATCAGGCATATATCAGGCATATATC
>WWET01001073.1:97725-108277 GCA_011038615.1 Limnodynastes dumerilii | reverse complement strand
GATATTGAGACCTTGGAGTCAGCTAGTGTGTCCTAACCTCACTTTTATGTGCTTTAGGAACAGTATGGATATATGGCTTGAAGGTTAAGATTTCTGGACCTAATTCTCAGTTAAGAAGCTGCTGCTATTTCTGTGCGTATTTTTAGGAATGGTTAAACTGCGCACGCACTACATAGTTTTAAAGAATGGCGAGCCATTAAGAGCGATTTACAAAGTCGATCCCGGAGGAAAGCCATATATGCCTGCAAGGGGCGGGGCTTAATGAAAATGCTTTATGCAAATTGTGTCTGAAGCCCTGCCCCCCTGGCCAGAAATGCCCCTTTTCTTAGTATTACTAGGGATAGGGGCGGGGCTTGATGATGCATATTTGAATGAAACCACAGCCTCATATCCCCTGCGGGAAATTTGCTGGCTCTCCTGGGATACTGGGAGAACTACCTGAAGTTCGGGAGTCTCGCGTATATTCCGGGAGAATCGGCAAACCTGGCATACGGTAAGAAAAAAAAATATTTTCATAGGTATTTTATTTTATGTAAAATATTGTTTTCTATTATTTTGAGACATTTGCATTCAGACTGAGGCTGTTACAAAGATCAGAATCTCCATTTACACTGTACAATCCTGCACTTTCACAGCGCATTTGGCCACGTAGCTGCATTGTGCTTAGCCGCTGTGTGCTCTTATGCTACGGGCCGTAATTGCTTACAATCCAAAGGTGTCATTGTGTGCGCAGCCCGTCCCAGTGCGTGCTGATTTGCGTGCTTCTCTGGATAAAGTCCTGTGGGGACAGACTCCTCCAGCTCTGCTAAAGTGACAAGACCCTCTCCTCTGAGTTCTTAGCTCATGTGATAGGGTGTAAAATGAGATTTTACACTTTATTATACATACAAATGAGAGCAGATTAAAATCGCGCCCCTTCACATGATAAGCCACACCCCCTTTATGGACACGGCCCCCCTGTGTACCAATTTTCTATAAAAAAAATGTTGGAGGGTATGATATTGTTATGATCATCATAGAAATGAAATACTATTATCATTCTTCATAGCATTTGTCATATTAAAATGCAGGACACTGGTGAGAAGTATACTATTCTGTATACCTCCTCAGTGCTTCTCTAGAATTCCCGCTTTTCAAGAATGATTTTTAATTTGTTGAAGTAGCTCTAAAGATCGTAGTGAACTTAGTAAGTCTGGCCCTTGATATCCTTATAAAGTTCACTACGATCTTTAGAGCTACTTCAACAAATTAAAAATCATTCTTGAAAAGCGGGAATTCTAGAGAAGCACTGAGGAGGTATACAGAATAGTATACTTCTCACCAGTGTCCTGCATTTTAATATGACAAATGCTATGAAGAATGATAATAGTATTTCATTTCTATGATGATCATAACAATATCATACCCTCCAACATTTTTTTTATAGAAAATTGGTACACAGGGGGGCCGTGTCCATAAAGGGGGTGTGGCTTATCATGTGAAGGGGCGCGATTTTAATCTGCTCTCATTTGTATGTATAATAAAGTGTAAAATCTCATTTTACACCCTATCACATGAGCTAAGAACTCAGAGGAGAGGGTCTTGTCACTTTAGCAGAGCTGGAGGAGTCTGTCCCCACAGGACTTTATCCAGAGAAGCACGCAAATCAGCACGCACTGGGACGGGCTGCGCACACAATGACACCTTTGGATTGTAAGCAATTACGGCCCGTAGCATAAGAGCACACAGCGGCTAAGCACAATGCAGCTACGTGGCCAAATGCGCTGTGAAAGTGCAGGATTGTACAGTGTAAATGGAGATTCTGATCTTTGTAACAGCCTCAGTCTGAATGCAAATGTCTCAAAATAATAGAAAACAATATTTTACATAAAATAAAATACCTATGAAAATATTTTTTTTTCTTACCGTATGCCAGGTTTGCCGATTCTCCCGGAATATCCGGGAGACTCCCGAACTTCAGGTAGTTCTCCCAGTATCCCAGGAGAGCCAGCAAATTTCCCGCAGGGGATATGAGGCTGTGGTTTCATTCAAATATGCATCATCAAGCCCCGCCCCTATCCCTAGTAATACTAAGAAAAGGGGCATTTCTGGCCAGGGGGGCAGGGCTTCAGGTACAATTTGCATAAAGCATTTTCATTAAGCCCCGCCCCTTGCAGGCATATATGGCTTTCCTCCGGGATCGACTTTGTAAATCGCTCTTAATGGCTCGCCATTCTTTAAAACTATGTAGTGCGTGCGCAGTTTAACCATTCCTAAAAATACGCACAGAAATAGCAGCAGCTTCTTAACTGAGAATTAGGTCCAGAAATCTTAACCTTCAAGCCATATATCCATACTGTTCCTAAAGCAAATAAAAGTGAGGTTAGGAAACACTAGCTGACTCCAAGGTCTCAATATCATTAATAGGGGTTGACGTACTACTAGCCCCTTCTAGAGACAGATCAATCAACATCCCTTTCAGTTTTGTAGTTTGAGTCCCACAGGCCTCCATAACCAGATACATCTAAACGCAACCCGTGTGTGGTCTGCCGTGAAACAATGCAACGAGCTGATCACTGACACAACCTGGTTTTGGAATCTGAACATTAAGCAGATATGACGAAGGAGACATAAACTATGCCTTTCACTTCCCTAACAAGCTAAAGAAAAATGTCCCAAGATTGTTGAAAGCAGCAATGCAACATTTGAAATGAATTAAAGGAGAACGAGTCCCTTGAATGTAAGTCAGCTGAATGACCTCAGTAGTTCACTGTTTCTGTCACTGAGCTCTGATGAGTAAATTGTGAATGAGCCCAGACCGAGCTCCCAGTCTAAAAGAACGCACTTGTTTCAATGTAACGCGCTTCTTTCCTAATGCAGAGACCAGAGGGATGTGGTTTGCTCCCACAGTGAATATGGCGGCACTAGAATGTCCGCAGCGCTCACTGCACAGCATTTTTCTATTAGCCAAGGACCAGGATCCGGGTCTCTACTCAAATGTAGGCGCAACGCACGTGACGGACTTGCGTGAAGACCTAGGGGGGCGTGGCACATGGGATCCAGATGTGCACTTAGGGCTCAGGCAGCGGGACCTCTGGAGGGGGAGAATCACTCGGGCTTAAAGCTGCACCGTGCACTGCTGCTATGTGCCCAATAACGCTACGCGGGTGCAGGGTATAACACTTCGGTTGGAATGTGTATGCTCTCAAGCAATGTAAAAATGAAAAACAAAAAAAATTTATAAAAAAATGAGTATTTTTTATTACTGTATATTAATATAAATACATAACAAAGCAAAACTCTACAAACGCATATGCATTTTAACCTGTATCCTCTATCCAGACAGACCTGTAACAAGAAATTTTAGAGCCAGGGGCAAAAAGGAGAAATGGTGCCCCCTGACCCTGAATTCAAAACCAAAAAGCTTACTGGTGCCCCCCTTAAGCTTAGTGCCCTATGCGGCTGCCCCTATAGCACACCCCTAGTTACTACCCTGCTCCCAGACATAGACATGACCTATGTCTGGTGCAGAGATGGATTTAAAACTCATGGGGCCCTAAGAAAGATGCCGGTTTGGGGCCTCCCCAAGGCATCCTGCTTGTCCTTAAGGCTGCAAGGGTGCTTAACAGTGTAAGATCCTGGGCCCCTGGGGATTGCCAGGCCCTAGGCGTGTGCCTAGGTTGCCTTGTGGATAATACGACCCTGGTCTGGTGCAATTATCTGAATGTAAATAGTGTCTTCTGTATATTGATAATAATCGGGTGCACTTGCCTTGGCACTTACTATACACAGAGATGTATAAGGCTGCAAGGGTGCTTACAGTGTAAGATCCTGGCCCCCTGGGGCTCGCCAGGCCCTAGGCGTGTGCCTAGGTTGCCTTGTGGATAATCCGGTCCTGGTCTGGTGCAATTATCTGAATGTACATAGTGTCTTCTGTATATTGATAATAACCGGGTGTACTTGCCTTGGCACTTACTATACACAGAGATGTAGCCTGGATTAATGGCACCTGGAGCACGTGAATGCTATGGTGCCCCCCATCCCCGTCCTCCCATAGTGCAGTGTGCCAGGGAGCGGGGTGAGGATGTTCCCTGTTATTTGCTGGCCAAAAGAAAGTGTTGTTTTTACTTAAATGAATATTGATTGTTGGGTTCTTCTCTTTGTGTCTCACATTGATTCTTGCTGCACTGATAGTCTATGGAGAAAATGCGCCATTACACATCTCCACCCACCCACCATTACATATTTCCCTTCCTCTGTTACACATCTGCCTTTCGATCTCTCTCCCCTAATGACATACCTGCCTTATTGTGCCCCATCTGCAATACACTTCCCCATCCCTGCACACCCGCAATCCACATAGCCCCCCTAGTCCCCCTTACATTACACATCTCTCTCCCTGTCCCCATTACATTGCACATCTTCCCTCCCCCTCCATTACACATCCCTCTTCCTGTCATGACACATATGTGGTCATTACACATTATATAAAGCATATATGTGGGGTATATTATGGGTCTGCGAATGACACATACTATAATATGTGGCTTATATTAGGGTATACAGTATATAGTGTGCCATCCCCAGACCCCTAATATACCTCACATATATTATAATATGTGTCATTCCCAGACCCATGATATTCCCCACTTGTACATTATATAGTGTGCCAGACCCTTAATATTGTCCCACATTAAATAATACAGGCCTGGTCAACCTGTGGCTCTCCAGGTGTTATGAAACCACAAGTCCCAGCATGCTTTAACTGCACAGACATAGCCGATACCTGACAAAGCATGCTGGGAGATGTAGTTTCACAACACCTGAAGAGCCACAGGTTGGCCAGGCCTGTAATAATGCTATATTAGGGATCTGGAGATGGCGCTTGGCTGTGCTCTGCAGCACCCCTATGGTCTGCCAGAGCCTGGAGCCCAAGCTCCATCCTTGCTACATTTAAATCGTACAGTAAGGGTGTGCCTAGGCGCATAAGTACGTGCAGCCATTACGGCCATCAGGAGTTACGCTTGCAAAGATTAAGGTAGGGATTGGAAAGCGCAACACGGCTAAACTATGTCCGACCGAGGGGAGCGAGAAGGGGAGTGCATAGTGAATACGCTAGCCTAAGTACGCTCCGCTAGGGAACGTAATTGAAACCTAGCTCTGGCCCATAATTACATTTTAGTTTTACAGAGCTGTTGACGAGTTGTCCTCTGGATAAAGAAATATGTGCTTGTAAATATTCAAATGGCAGAGTAAGACACGACAGGGAGAAGCTATGTGTGGGGGAGGTATCTAAATAGAACATTAAGGACTTGGTACTATTCTGATTTCTGCACAGTCCACATTTTACTCAGGGCCGGTGCGTAAATCTTAAGATAGGGGGGCGTTGCTGGGAAATCAATTGCTTCTGCCTCGAGGAGGCAATTCAATCGATACCCGAAGCACCAAACATGGTACTCCGAAAGGTAAGTTAAAAATCTAACACCATCCCTTTCTCTAATCCTTGCCTTAACCCTCCCCTTCCATGACCCTAACCCTTCCTTCCCCATAGCCTGATCCTAACCCTAACCCTCCCTTCCCCAGAGCCTAACCATAACCCTCCCCCTAACCCTAAAAGTCCCTGGAGAGGTTACTCACCTCTCCGGTGGGGTTTGCAGCCGGAGGCTGGTGCGTTGGGTCCAGTGGGCGGTGCTTCTGAAAATGAATGGGTGAGGATGCCACGATTGACATACTCACCCATTAAAAAAAACAAAAAAAACAAAAAAAAACGACTGCCTGTTCGTAATAGAGACAACCGAAAATTATTTATTGGCTGTCTCTACTTCTAAAAGGCAGTATTCTGGCCAGGGACTCCCACCGATTCAAAGTGACCATATTTGCTGAAAGTTTGAAATTGGGCAAAACATTAACCAAAAAAATACCCCCAAAAATTTAAATTTTCAAAAAAGATTGAACTTGTCCCATATGACCACATCGAGCCAATAGAATTTATGTATGTGGAGCAAGCTGACCAATAGAGGATGAGTTTATGCTGTAATCAGTGCAGTTATCTGCTTTTGGTTACTCTCACCCAACCGGTGAGTCACTTGTTGGACAGTTTGGCCTTTAGGATTTTCACTTCTGGTTCATATAAAAGAAGCCTTAGGGACTGTTTTAATGGCATCATGTTGTTTTTTCATACAGTTCTCACTGGAGGTGATTTCTATTGCATATGCTGTCAAACAAATTACTTACACTGAACCAGCCTGTGTGAAAACTCTATATCTTAAATGCAATACTGGATATTCACATGAATAGTTCCTTGACACATTCCTCTCTTTTGCATTATTGGCTGAAGGAGTAGACGTGGGACACTATACCTTGAATTGGCCCCGATTGATATTCTAATCAATAGCAGTGAATGCCAGATAGGGGAGTGTGATATCCCCATTGCGGTGCTTAGTGCATCGTCTTTAATTTGTGAAGGACATCTAGAACATGATTTTGGCATATGAAGCTCTACATTCTACTATTTCATTTGAAAACACAATATAATGCTTCATTTCTGTTATGTACGATAACGTTCCTGCAGCTGTTCCTCTCTCTGTGTTGTGTCTACAATCTTGACTTCTTACAGCCAAGAAAGAAAAAAAAAAAGGTTTAATATCACGTTGATAACACTAATATTCATTTAATGTCCACATATAGGACTGGATTCACAGTTAAGAATGAATTTGGTGCGGCCGGATCTGCAACTAACTCACTCATTCATTCATTCAGCCCCACAACCCGTCCCCATTTTAGGAGCCTAATGGCACTTAAGAGGGGCATAGGGCTATTGTTAAGTAACCGTGCATATTTTTCATCTTAAGAAGGAAAATACGCACAGATTACCCCCTACTCATTTAAATCCCTCCCCCCACCCACTCCTCTTAAATATGCGTTGACACGCCCCTTTAAAAGACCACACATAGACAATCTATGTACCAAAGTCCTACTTAGCTTGGGTAGTCAGTATGACTATGCATGCACCGTAGGTAAATCCTTAATTATAGGTATCTAAGAAGCATCAGTTTCTTACGTGAGAATCTAATTATCTTTAGATTCTTCTAATAAATTACACTATATATGTGCAAAGTTATTATCCTAAAAAGTGGATTATATAAAGTAATTATGAGTGGATACAAAAAACGTTTATTTCCATAAAGTACAAGATTGTAAATAGAGAAGAATTATTCATGGACATGGTCATCTGGTGTTAGAGATTTCTGAGGACAATGGGGTACTCCATAGATGATGGTGTTTTTTTTAGAGTGGAGTGCGCTCTGTGCTGGCTCCTCCTCCAGTGGGAGTGGCTATGACATCAGCACTAGGCTCAGTAACTGAGCATGTGCGGTTAATTCCTTCTTTTTAGTTCCCTATATAAAGCGCTGCACTGAGGTCCAAAGCTCAGTGTGGAAGGGATTACGGTTAATGTAAAAGGGAAAAGAGTAGGTACTGACAATTCTAAAATCCAAGGTTAATAATACAATGGGCCAGATCCAGACTTAAGGTCGTATTACGTACGCATGCGTGCCTAAGTTACTACTAAGTATAATTGAACCCCCCTGGCACTCCCCTCTCACTCACTTAACTTAGCCGATTTACGTGTTCAGAAGCCTACCTTAACTTGTCCATGCATATCTCTGTGTGTACGTACTGCGTTGTCGTTCATAACACTGCCCATATTGTAGAATTTAAATGCCTCCCTCTGCTAGCAATCTGTATAATCGACTTGCATAAGGGACGTCACGCCCTATTGTATGGAGTTACGAGCAAGTTACTTACAGAGTTACCATCAGTAACATTTGCTGCGTGCACAGTGCATTCCCACAGCCAGATTTACGCTTGCCACAGGCGCAATTTCACTGTCGTTATTAAGTCTGGATCTGGCCCTGTGTTCTTAATGGGGCACAGTGACCCTTCAATCCTAGCGACAAAAATACAAGATAAGTCATGGATACTTAAGTTTGTTGTTGTCATATATTGATTCACAGTCTCCGCAATCACTGATCTCCAAAACGTTTTTCTCCTTCCTCCTGTTTTTATTCCATGCACTGCACATGCACAGGACAGACTGAATGGAGGCTTTCAGTGTAAAGTGTGTAAGTCTCCTATTGTCATTAGTTCTCGACCCGGTCAAATGTGTGCAAAGGTGCAAAGGCATCACTGCACGGTGCACGCCAAAGGCATAGGTTTTATATTAATTGAATAACTTTAACGGTAATGAATTTATAAAGGAAATCTAAGCTACAGGAAGTGATGAACAGCCACAATATGTTGATTAAATATAATAACTACCTACATGTATATATTGACAGCCTATTAATACTCACATAGTGTTATATAATGTATGTATGGAGCGCCTGGCCTGTCTTTTGTTCCTTATTACTATTCCCAGCTGAGTTGCAAATAAACTCAGTAAATGCAAAAGTCACATACTGGTCAACAGCAACTTAGCATCATAAACTACCAGAGCAATCTGTAACACAAATCAGTTATATTATTATTATTGTTATTATTATTATTATTATTAGCCGGTCAAAGTTTCTGCTTCCGCATTTTATGTGAGTTTTATGTGAGCTTTGTATTGTTTCTTTTAGAGAAACTCATATTATTGGGGTAAATCCAGACCCACGGGCTAATTCCGTTAGATCACATAGCTTATTCATCGTATTTTCCATGCACTCCCCTAGGCACTCCCCTCGCTTGTATGTACTTTGGCCGTTTTACACTTCCCAAACCCTACATTAACTTTTCAAAGGGGGTAGATACTACGCACTAGCGCCGATCGTATTTACACTCAGCATAAATACAATGCACACCCCCAGACACTCCCCTTGGTCGACTGTAATTTCACCTCCTTACGCTTGCCGAACCCTACCTTAACTTCTCCCATCGTAAGTACGTCCGGACATAATTATATAGCGCACCCATACTGTACAATTTAAATGCAAACCCCGCCTACATTTCGTAACTGCATCGTAGTTACGGCTATCGTAATATAGTTCGTTCGTACTTACACCAATGTTACGGACGACCGATTTACAACTTCGGCCAACAGCGTCTTACGACAGGAAGAAGTCACTGTGCGCATGCACAGTGCCTATTTTAGACGAGGTTACGCTTAGGGCCGGCGTATTTATGCCCGAGGGCGTAATTTTGGAGCTGGCCCTTTGTCAGTAAAATACTTAGACCTTTATGGATTGAGCAGCATACGATTTAAAATGCATTATAATTATTATTGTTCACTAGTTCATAAAATTATTTCTGCATCCTCCAACATAATTAGTTACAACAATAGTAGTAGAAACACATTGACAGCTTATTTTGAAATATTGGTTAAAAAGTATTGTATATGTTAATTTCCTTTGAACTGTTCCATTGAACGACTTTGTTTTAATTTATTAACTGTAAACACTTTAAAAAGCCATAAAAATTTCCTCTGCCAAATAAATTCTCACAGTTCATGGTGATGAGAATCCTCAATTCATTTTGTGCAAAGTCATATGTGGATATTTCTAATAACTTAAAGAACATTCACAAAAAACAACCTTAATCACACTTCTAATCCAATAGTGCAAACAGCAATTGTTGTAGAAAGGGTTACAGTCAAACCCCTCCTTTTTAGTGAAATAAAAATAAATTGCTTAAAAGATATGTAAAAGTGAGTGTTCTATTCATTATTAAGAGAAAATATAATTTCTGTCATTTAAATATAAAAAAAAAGTTTTTTTATTTTTCATTTTTTCTATTTGTATATATTGTATATTGAACTTCACTATGCTTTTGGAAGACTGTGTTGAAAGTTTTGTTACCCATTGGGTATCTAAAGGATCCTGGTACACATTGGAGTGTTTCAAATGTGATTTGATAAATTTACTATAAACAATTGTGATTATAGATTTGCTTCTTCTTAACTGTAGGAGTGTACCTTTAATACATATAGATTTCATGGAGTTGAGAACTAGAGGTGACTTATTTCTTAAACTGGTAACAATAATTACTTCTATATCACTTTCTAAATACTCATACCTTCTGCTTTCCAATATAAGTTCCTACATAAATATTCATCCCTTCATTTCTAAATATCCATAGCTTTTATTTCTAAAAACCTATAAAAAATATCTATTCACCCATTGCTAACTGTCTATACCTTCCACTTCTAAATATCCATACAGTCCACTTCTAAATATCCTTCACTTCACTTCTAAATATTCCTACCTTCCACTACTAAATACACATCCCTTCTAAATATCTATACCTCCACTTACTAAATATCCAACCATCTTCGTATTAATAGTCATACCTTCCACTTCTAAATACTCATACATCCACTTCTAAAGGCCATACCTTCCACTTCTAAATACCCATACCTACCACTTCAAAATGCCATATATACCACTTTTAAATGCTATACCATCCACTTCTAAATACCAATACCTTCCACTTCTAAATACCAATACCTTCCACTTCTAAATACCATTACCTTCCACTTCCAAATACCAATACCTTCCACTTCTAAATAGCCGTCCTTTCAATTCCAAAATACCAA
>WWET01001073.1:63676-76123 GCA_011038615.1 Limnodynastes dumerilii | reverse complement strand
ATACTAGAATAGAATAAACTGTGATAAGTCATCCAGTGGCAACTAGTGCAACAAACAGAACAATGGTTGGGAGCTCAATGGAGAAATAGTGATGCCGCTTTATAGATCATTGGTACGACCTCATCTAGAATACCGTGTTCTGGAGGCCATGTAAGAGGCTCCCAAGGTCTAGGAACAATACTAGAATAAACTGTGATAAGTCATCCAGTGGCAACTAGTGCAACAAACAGAACAATGGTTGGGAGCTCAATGGAGAAATAGTGATGCCGCTTTATAGATCATTGGTACGACCTCATCTAGAATACCGTGTTCAGCTCTGGAGGCCATATCATTCAGAAAGGGTGGTTTTGGGGGTGTGTCTCGGCAGCAGGGTCAGGTCTCATAGGAACGAATGGCTCCCATAGGAATGAATGGCAGACATAGGAGAGTATGAGGTGGGAGTATTCGGCTGGCCCACGCCCCCTGGGAGGCGACCCTGATGCTCCAATGTGAATTTGGCTCAAATGGGTTCCCGCCCCTCTCCCTCCTGTATCCCGAGCCCCCGACACGCCGTTGTGCTTCCTGAGCGTCCCCATTGACATCAATGCATTTCAGCCCTTGCCATAGGAAACAATGGGGCAAAATTTTTCGATACCCCAATTTTTCGATACCCCCCTAGGAGGTGACCCTGACGTCCCACGTAATTTTGGCTCCGTTCGCAGTTGACCCATTGGGACCCGCCCCTCCCGCACCCCCATCCCCCGAACGCACTTTTTCATTTTCGAGCGTCCCATTGACTTTGCATTGGTTCCCATAGGATGGGGTTCGAGCTATTCGGCTCGCTTGCGCCATCTATTAACTGACTGAGGTGCCTCCTGGATCACATGGATTTCCCCTCCCCTGAACGTGCGTTTTCCCCATTGACTTCCATGCGTTTGCGCTTGTCCCATAGGAAACAATGGGGTTTGGCCATTAGACTCGCTTGCGCCATCTACTAACTGACTGAGGCGCCTGCGTGTCACGTGACCTCCTGGATCACATGGGTTTCCCCTCCCCGGAATGCGTGTTTTCCCCATTGACTTCCATACGTTTGCGCTCGTCCCATAGGAAACAATGGGATTTGGATGTTGGGCTCGCTTGCACCATCTATTAACTGACCGAGGGACCTGCGCATTACATGAGCTCCTGGATTTCCCCTCCCACCCCTCCCCTGAACACGCCCATTGACTTCCATGTGTTTGATCAGATGCCATTGGAATACATTGGTTTCCATTGACATTGCATTGAGTCCCATTGACATTGCATTAGAGGACATGGATTTGAGGTTTTCGCTTCGGAATAAGTGTTTTTCGCTTTGAAATTAGTATTCGGAATTACGTTTCAGAATTTGGGTTTTTCTCTTCGGAATTTGGGTTTTTCGCTTCGGAATTAGGGTTTACATTAGAGACTGTGCAAAGAAGAGCAACTAAAATAGTCCATGGCCTGTGTCACAAAACATACCAAGAAAGGCTAGAGGAACTAAACATGTATAGCTTGGAGCAGAGAAGTAAAAGGGGGGACATGATAGCAACTTTCACATATATCAAGGGTTGTGACCGGGTAGAGGAGGGGGCATTTTTCAGAAGAAAAGGTGTAATAGAACACGAGGGCAGGAATATAAACTGGAGGGTGGTAGATTCAGAGGAAATGTGCAGAAAATGACTTCACTGAAAGGGTGATAGATAAGTGGAATAGCCTACCATCTGAGGTGGTTGAGGATAACACAGTAGAACAGTGTAAACATGCTTGGGATAAATATAAGGATATCCTAAATCTCAAACTAAATTGAGGGTAAATCGGGTCTAGGGTCAGTGTAGTTATAAATATACAACATTGCAGACTGGATGGGCCATGTGGCTCTTATCTGCTGTCACTTTCTATGTTTCTATGTTTCTATGGCTTCTGCGGCCATTTTCATGTCAAAATTTAAAAGCGCGGGGCCCCGGGACCCGTGGAGCCAAAGGCGGCCGCCTTTACGGCCTATGCCGTGGGCCGCCTATGGTTAGCTGTGAGTGAGCTTCAAAATGAGGGGAACTGCTCTCTTGTATTGCAGTCATTGCAATCAATGGAGATGGTCTGCGGCCCACTTCTCCAGAGACAGCTCCAGCTCCCTGCTTCTTCACTTGGCACTAATGCAGGATATCACCATGCAAGTGCTGATGACAAAAGGACGAATGATGAAGCCTTTTGCTGGAGATTAGGCTGTGCTGGTGCAGTACCTCTTGATTTTGGCCATCCCCTACCTATAACTTGCATAGCTACATCAGTTGCAAAGTGATACAGCCGTGTCTTTTGGGAACACAGACTTTCCGCAAAGCCTACGGTCACATCACTTAGCAGACGAGTAGTTAGGACTCAAAACTATTTAAGTTGCCTCATTGGCTGCAAAAAAGAGTCTGTATAAGACTGTTGGCAAAAGTTGAGGCCGCATAACTTAGATAGCAAAGTGGCCACTCAAACAGTCCGGACTTGACTTGTCCCCCAAAGCCAAAATCTACAGAACCAATCTGTCCGAGAATTACAACCTCAGTCTCACAAAATCCCTTTTTTAACTGCAAAATGGGCCTTTATTGCACTCAACTTTGGAACAGTCTCTTTATGCTGACTAACTTCTGAATCTCAATAACTGGAAAAGAAAGAAGAAAACCAGAGGTGTCCCTACACCAAGGACCTGCTCTGGTGCACTTCAATTTAGCTTGAAGGAATGTAAAATGTGACAACGCATTAACTGACGCGGCAAAAGGGATGATTTGTGCACCAAAGGTGATGATTGAAAAGTGCTAAATGAACCACAGCACTTGACCTAAAGCTACAGAGCGCATGGAACAAGTAGAACTCTTGGTGACTAGATCCTACCTTTAGTTCTTTGTTATGTATGAACACAGATTATTGGATTTCATTGAACTTTTGATACAGAAGAGTGAACACTTTACGCCATGTGTGACACACTTCACAGTCATGTTTGCTGAAACATTTTTTTGGGTAACATGAGCTTAGGCCAGACCTGATTAACAGGTGTTGAGAAGGAGCGTGAAGACTTTTTTGGTGTAATAGACCTGTAAGCATAGACTACACTGTTTTATACCAGTCACACAGACATGTTTGCGTACAAGAAGGTGTCAGGAAAAAAGATAAACTAAAACACTATAAAAGATAAATTGCACAATGCTAAAAGGGTCCTAGGGACCCTGGCACGGATTCAGAGCTCCGGCCACAATGTAATTGCATTGCATTAAAGACCGCGTGTACGCAATCTACGTTGCAAGAAGTAATGTAGATTACATTCCAAAATTAATGTGCATGCGCAGTAGCACTTTTCGCATAACTCCGGCCTCAATTGCATTGCGGCCGGAGCTCTGAATCCGGCCACCTATCCGTAGTTGTTAGTGATAACTTAAGCATAAATGGAGGTTCAGTATGTGTGGAGACCAGCAGTGTTTGTAAATCAAATGATAATTACTAGGATTCCCAGCAATTGACCGGATACAGAATTACAAACAGCTTATTTCTGCATTCTGAATGTGTAAGTACTCCATGTGTGTGTTCTGCACATGCATGTACATCACATCAGAAACCCTAATGTAAGCTATGTACGTAAGACAGCTGTTAATTGGTACTGCACATGCATAGCACCAAGAATTCAAAATTGGAAAAAAGGGCTGGATCCAGACTTAAGGAACTTGTAATTAAGAGAGGAAGGTTACACCTGGGCTAACCCATGTTGAACACCTGGGTAAAACCATGTTGATTTCAGGGGGGGTTAAGTTAATTGTATTCTTTGCATGCAGGGATATATCTCTGAATTGGTTACTGCCCACAGATACTGACCAGCTTCACTATCACACTGTTATTTAGACTTGGGATAGGAAACATCACCTCTCATCTCTAATACTGTTTCCAACTATGACTCCCCTGCAATCATCATGGTTTTGCCCAGGAGTGACTTTAAGTTCTTATTTTAAGAAGATTCTTAAGTGTGAATGGGGTCCTAAATTTCAAGCTCCTTCTTAAGTCTGGATCCAGCCCAAAGCCACTAGATGTAGAATTTAATCTCTGCATGGAAGCTCACTCACCGTGCATATGAGATACACATTGAGGGTGGCCATAACTATTAAAATTGAGGTGTGGGTCCCCATTCTCTCCCAGCCAATTCTCTATCCCCAAAGCACCAAACACGGTGCTCTGAATGGTAAGTATCAACATGAACTCCTACCCTTTCTCTAATCCTTACCCTAACCCTCCCTTCCCCACAGCCAGTGGCGTAGCTACAGGGGTCGCAGCGGTCGCATTTGCGACCGGGCCCCTGAGCTAGGGGGGCCCCCCCACCACTCACCAATAGTGCCACGCTCATTCTGAGTCCAGCGAGCAGTGTGCCGCCCACCGCAGTGTGCCGTCCCGCCCACCGCAGTGTGAACGAGAGCGCACACAGTAAGCTGTCACCCTGCAGCGCACCAGCCGCCTGTCACTCGCTTGTCTTCAGTGGACCTGATCATACAGGCTGTTTGAGGTGCGCTAGACTCCACTACCCCTACCACCTTATAGATAAGCGGGTTCGTTTCTCATAAAACCGAACACACCCATAAAATCAACCACAAAATCCGAGTACCGAGCAAGTCTGGCGTCGGATCTCGCAAGACGCCATTTTATGTTTTTGGAGATCAGTATATTGGGGGTGATTCAGAGATGCGACTGTGAAAAGATCGCAAATATACGCAACTAAGTTCAGATCTTAGCAGGTTACAGCCCACTGTTTAAACAGTCACTCCCCTTGCAAGCAGCGGCGGATCTTAAAGTTAGACCACCATTGACTAACCCTAACTCTGCGCTGTCATTTGAGATCTTAAGGGAAGTAGTTGCGGTTATTTGCAATCCTAAGTGTCTGCCTGCGCCCACTTTCCCTCATCTCCCTGCCTCCCCCCGCCCATTTCCATGCAAATCCTTCAGATCTTAAACTTCCGCAGCACTTAAGATCTTAAGTGCTTGCGATCGATTCACAGGTCCGCGCTTAGTGAATTTAAGATCCTAACCTCTACGTAGACGGCGTTGCACTATTACTACGCATGCGCAATTATGCAAATTTTCTAAGATCCTATATATACGCACCTAAGTAGCGATAAAATCGCATCTCTGAATCTGGCCCATTATGTATATATATAGAAGGAGCACTTTACAATAGATTTATTACCACTCCTAACAAATAACATTTTTCCTGCTCCTAGGTCTGCCACCATGTGTGATTCCAATGACCTGCGCCTCTCCATTTTTTTTCCAAAATATGTTATTTTTATTCTTTTAGTATTTTATTTAAATAAACTACTCCGCTGTGTTTAAGTGTAAGTTCTATTATTACCATTATGTACGTTATGGAGTAAACAGATTGAAATTTTATTTTTGTTGTAGGTGGGGGGTGAGGGGTTCAAGCTGATCTTTTGCACCTGGGCCCATGAACCTTTAGCTACGCCCCTGCCCACAGCCTAACTATCCCTTCCCCGCAACCTGACCCTATTCCTCCCTTCCTCACAGCCTGACCCTAAACCTCCCAACCTTGCAGTCTGATCCTAACCCTCTCCTTCTATGGCCCTAACCCTGCCTTCCCGAGAGCCTAACCCTACATCATCAAGTCCTGCCCAGTCCCTAGTAACACTAGGAATAGTAGTGTTGATAGGCGAGGCAAGACTTGAGACCATGGTTTGCATGAAATCCCAGCCGCAAGGCTATAGTGAGAGATTCTCCTGCTCTACCAGAATGTTTGAATTTTGTGAATCTCCTGGATACTCCAGGTGGCAAAGGAGTCTGGTATTAGAAGTGACAATCTCCTACAGGGGGAGAGGAGCTAGTAAGAGGCTCCCAAGGTCTAGGAGCAACACTGAATAAACTGGGATAAGTCATTCTGTGGCTACTAATGCAACAAACAGGACAATGCTTCTTAATTTAGAAATACTGATGCCCCTTTATAAATCGTTGGTACGACCTCACTGTGCTCAGATCTCCCTAACACTAAAAGTCCCCAAAGAGGTTACTCACCTCTCCTGTGGCAGGTCTGGTGGCGCTTCTGAAAATGAATGGTTGAGTATGCCGATCGCATCCCACCGTTTAAATTTTACAGTAAGGGCTTGACTAAGACCTAACACACAATTCAGTATTCTGCACGCACAGAGTTCCATGCCGAATACTTAATGCAGGGGCCAAGGCATGGAAATGCATAAAATGGCACACAGGAATAAAGGGGGAATGGCCACGTTCCTGTATGCAGAATTGAGGATCAGAAAAATCAGCCTCCGCAAGGTGATACACATGGTGCAATCCAAAGCATTCCAAAACATGCAGAATATTTAAGGTAGGGTTCTGCATGCGGAAGGGCTGTATGTGCAAGGAGAGTGCAGGCAGAAGTGTAGTGTAGATTACTGGCACCCGAAGCAACGGTAACCCACAACCCCATCCTTCCTTAGTGTTCCCTAACAGTTGGTGGCTAAAAGGAAGTGTTATTTTGACTTACATGAATATTGTAATCGTAATTGTAATATTGTATCGTGCCTCATATGGATTTTTACCACACTAAAAGTCTGTGGAGAAAATAAAGATATCTGCCATTACACATCTCCTCCCACTCCCATTACATATTTCCTTTCCTCTATTATACATACGTTTTTCAGCCTCTACACCCTACTGATATAGCTCACTTCTTGTGCCCCCTTTCAATACACTTCCCCCTCCCTGAACCCCCTTCATACACATGGTCCCCCCTCTATACCCCTTATATTTACATATCTCCCTCCCTGTTCCCTTTACATTACATATCTCTCTCCTTACTCCCTCCTCCTTCCCCTCCATTACACATCCCCCTTCCTGCCTCCATTACATTACACATCTCTCTTCTTACCCTCTCTTCCTCCCCCTCCATTACACATCCCCCTTCCTGTCTCCCTTACATTACACATCTCTCTCCTTAACCCCTCCTCCTTCCCCTCTATTACACATCTCCCTTCCTGCCTCCATTACATTACACATCTCTGGCCATGGTACACTATATAAAGCACACGTGGGGTATATTATGGGTCTGGGAATGACACATACTATAATTTGTGGTTTATATTTTGATTTGGGAATGGAACACTATCCAATTTAATGCCATAGGCAAGATTTTGACTGGTGCCCCCCAGCACAGAAATCATCAACTTTGTCTTCACAACTTTTCCACAATAATGTAAAAGAGGTATAATCTATAATCAGTATAATATTCTGACAAGTATTTCTCAATAAAATAAAGAGATTTATAGTGACCACGACCCAATACAGAGAGCATTTTTGTGACCTCTATATAGACAACATATGGGAATTTTGGGGAATGGCATGAACTTTTTCCATGATCAAAATGCACATATGGCCTATTCAAGATAACCGTAAGTAATGAGTATATTTGTAGGCCAACCAAAACTAGCAACAACCAGGTAGTTATGCAATACACATTGTCTTATATGCAAATGGGTAATCAATAAAAGAAAACATAAACACAAAAAATATAAAGAAGTGAAAAAAAATCTGATCTAGACAAGTCAAATAGCAACACCCGTTAAATAACTATATATTTTTATATTGCAATGATATGCAATTGCCTATGGCTATGGTTGGCTCTGTGTGTACACAAAATGGAAGTTGCTCAGATCAGTTTATAGCACACTTACCTTTGCTCTCCAGGTACATGAAAGGTCGGGGGGTAATCTAATCTGTCAAATAATACACAGAAACGGCCGTTACACATGTTTGCAAATATATGATAAGCCACTAAATATCCCATATTTCCCCATATATAAGACGCTCCCATGTATAAGACGCACCTTCATTTTGGGGCCCGAAATTTAAAAAAAAATGTATTACATAAAGTTATTGAACTCACCTTTAGCCATATTGCCCCCTCTTTGTGTCCAGCCAGTCTTATTGCCCCCTCTATTTGTGTCCAGTCAGCGTTATTGCCTCCTCTACTTGTGTCCAGCCAGTGTTATTGCCTCCTCTATTTGTGTCTAGCCAGTGTTATTTCCCTCTCTGTGTGTGCCCACCCTGCCTTTGTTCCCCCTCCATGTCCAGCCTTCACATCCATCCATACATTCATTCAATCACATAGCAGCACACTTACCTTTGCTCTCCCTCCGGCTGTCTCTGGCTCTCTCCCCCGAGGCGCGCTCTGCAGAATGATGCTGATGTGACCTTAGTTCATGCTAGCATCATTTGCAGAGCGCAACGCAGGGGGTGAGAGCCGGAGACAGCCGGAGGGAGAGCATAGGTAAGTGTGCTGTGATGTGATTGGAATGAATGAATAGATGGATGTAAAGGCTGGACATGGAGGGGGAGAGCAATGGTAAGTGTGCTGTGGGCATCCCCTGTATAAGAAGCACCCGGTTTTTAGACCCCAAATTTTTCTAAAAAAGGTGCATCTTATACATGGGGAAATACGGTATGTGCCATTCCCAGACCCCTAATATACCCCAAATATATTATAATATCTGTCATTACCAGACCCCTATTATACCCCACATATATTATAATTTGTTTCATTCCCAGACCCCTAAAATACCCCACATATATTATAATATATGTTATTCCCAGACCCAAATTATGCCCCACATATATTATATGTGTCATTCCTAGACCCAGGATATTTCCCACATATATTATAATATGTGTCACTCCCAAACGCCTAATATACCCTACATATATTATAATATGTCATTACCAGACCCCTAATATACCCCACATATATTATGTGTTATTCCCAGACCCCAAGTATGCCCCACATATATTATATGTGTCATTCCTAGACCCAGGATATTTCCCACATATATTATAATATGTGTCACTCCCAAACGCCTAATATACCCTACATATATTATAATATGTCATTACCAGACCCCTAATATACCCCACATATATTATGTGTTATTCCCAGACCCCAAGTATGCCCCACATATATTATATGTGTCATTCCTAGACCCAGGATATTTCCCACATATATTATAATATGTGTCACTCCCAAACGCCTAATATACCCTACATATATTATAATATGTCATTACCAGACCCCTAATATACCCCACATATATTATGTGTTATTCCCAGACCCCAAGTATGCCCCACATATATTATATGTGTCATTCCTAGACCCAGGATATTTCCCACATATATTATAATATGTGTCACTCCCAAACGCCTAATATACCCTACATATATTATAATATGTCATTACCAGACCCCTAATATACCCCACATATATTATGTGTTATTCCCAGACCCCAAGTATGCCCCACATATATTATATGTGTCATTCCTAGACCCAGGATACTTCCCACATATATTATAATATGTGTCACTCCCAAACGCCTAATATACCCTACATATATTATAATATGTCATTACCAGACCCCTAATATACCCCACATATATTATGTGTTATTCCCAGACCCCAAGTATGCCCCACATATATTATATGTGTCATTCCTAGACCCAGGATACTTCCCACATATATTATAATATGTGTCACTCCCAAACGCCTAATATACCCTACATATATTATAATATGTCATTACCAGACCCCTAATATACCCCACATATATTATGTGTTATTCCCAGACCCCAAGTATGCCCCACATATATTATATGTGTCATTCCTAGACCCAGGATACTTCCCACATATATTATAATATGTGTCACTCCCAAACGCCTAATATACCCTACATATATTATAATATGTCATTACCAGACCCCTAATATACCCCACATATATTATGTGTTATTCCCAGACCCCAAGTATGCCCCACATATATTATATGTGTCATTCCTAGACCCAGGATACTTCCCACATATATTATAATATGTGTCACTCCCAAACGCCTAATATACCCTACATATATTATAATATGTCATTACCAGACCCCTAATATACCCCACATATATTATGTGTTATTCCCAGACCCCAAGTATGCCCCACATATATTATATGTGTCATTCCTAGACCCAGGATACTTCCCACATATATTATAATATGTGTCACTCCCAAACGCCTAATATACCCTACATATATTATAATATGTCATTACCAGACCCCTAATATACCCCACATATATTATGTGTTATTCCCAGACCCCAAGTATGCCCCACATATATTATATGTGTCATTCCTAGACCCAGGATACTTCCCACATATATTATAAATATTATAATATATGTCATTTCAGACCCCTAAAATACCCCACATATATTATAATATGTGTCATTCCCAGACCCATGATATTCCCCACTTGTACATTATCCCATATGAACACTAATATATTAGGGATCTGGAGATGGCACTTGGCTGTCCTCAGTAGCGCCCCATTGGTCTGTTCAAGCTCCACTGGCTCCACCCTCTCTACTCCCCTGAGTTCAGGAGACTCCCCTTACATGTACGGAAGTCTGGATCGCATAATTCCATACATTAGACTCCGCAACGGCAAACATACCATATCCACTGCTGAATCTGGATTAGGCCCTATGCCCTTAAATTTGAGATTACAGGCATATATCACACTATAGCTGGCCTGGGTGAATACGATAGTAAACATAGACAACCAAGTAATACCAGGCCCGTGTGTGCTTTCCTTGGGGAAATGTGACTATTATTATTTTAACAGGACAAATCTTGTCACATGAATAACAATAAACTGACCTGTGTCACTCTGCTTGTATTATTCACCACTAACCACTGCTGGCCCTCGTCCAGTGTGATTACAGCTCGCTACAGCCTGCGGTATATTATAACTGTACACTTCCCATTTCCTTTTTGCTTTTGAATGACAATTGCGACCCAAGGCTATGCCAGATTTCCAATAACAAAAAAACATCCAGCAGCTGCCTCGGGCTGGCTACCACATACTGCTCTGTTAATGACCAATAAATCCCTGTGTAGGTTAATATATTGTAACCTTCTTCTTAGCAGCCCCCTGCTTTCCAGCTCTCTCCCCTGCAATTTTATTGAAAACAGCATGGAGTGAAGCTTGTCAGTATCTCCCTGACATACAGTATATCTTCCTCTCCCCCAGTTACTTATTAAATCACTGCAACACTTTTCTTTGACTCATTTCCTTTGGTTATGCTTGTAACAGCAATATGTCTTCCTCTATACTGCTGTAAAAATTGGTATCCAGATATAAACATCAACAGAGAAAATAAGGTGTGGTTACAATTTTGGCCATATGCTATAATGACATTTACCCAGGGTTGTCGACTCTCCTGGGAAGTCCGGGAGACTCCCGAAATTCAGGCAGTTCTCTCGGTATCCCAGGAAAGCCGGCAAATCTCCCGCTAGGGACTTAAGGCCCGTGGTTTCATGGAAACCACGGCCTCAAGTCCTGCCCCAACTGCCTAGCAACACTAGTGTACTAGTGTTGCTAGGGACAGGGAGGGACTTGATGACGCAATTTGCAGCTAAAAACGGGTAAGTATTAGTCAAGGGGACTACCTTGCTCCAGCCGCTGTGCGTATAATTGTGTACATAAAATGGATCTCTGAATACGGCCCATACTCTCCTGTATTGGGTTGGTGATGGCTTATGATAATTCCCAAAGAACCCATCAACCAGCCAGTGCCGCACACAGATATCAGGTGTGTTGTGCATGCTGCCCGTCTACATGACGTTATAGGCTTCATGGCGCTATGATGCTCTTCTAATTCATGTCCGTAAAACTATAACTTAATTATGAAATGCCACAGTATAGAAGAGGGGCCAACAGAAGGCAGTATCTTGAATAACTAATAATAATATTTCACAGGGGGGTAGATTTATAATCTATGTTTTGACATCTTTATGCTGGTTTGTAATATAAGCAGACACAATTCCATCATGTGTAATGGATAACACATTTCCCATTTATCTTCTATGAACCAGACTTATTTTATGCATCGTTTAGCATCATGAAACTAATATTTCAGTGAGAGTCTGTCTGGACACACTGACAAACTGACTCTTTCCTCATACTTCCCTCATCCTATATGTAAATAAGTAATACTTAAACACTGATGTATCTCTTCTGAGGTAATGGAGAGTTAATGATAGAGTGAAGCCTTGTTAACAAAGGGGTAGATCCTGCCCCCCGCATGCTTTACGTGCGTGCGAGGGTCCATAGTTACGCTCCCGTAGTGGGGAGTGCACGCCCCCCCGCAGTTCCCGCTGTCGGTAGGAAATTTGGACACTTACGTGATTCCTACCTGATCTTTCCTATCTGAGGAAAATCGTTTGGAGATTGAAACGTTGGTGATTGGATTATGCTTTGCAAATAAATAATATTTTATTATTTTTACTTCTTAGTGCCTTTCTGTACCTATGGATTGAGAGAGAGAGAGAGAGAGAGAGAAGAGAGAGAGAAGAGAGAGAGAGAGAGAGAGAGAAGAGAGAGAGAGAGA
>WWET01001073.1:49564-59868 GCA_011038615.1 Limnodynastes dumerilii | reverse complement strand
CAACACTGCCATCACCGAGAAACTACCTCATTCTATCTGTAACATATACACAGGATAGAGAATGTCCAGCAACACTGCCATTATCAGTAACAGACTATACCATTCTATCTATAACATACACACAGGATAGAGAATGTCCAGCAACACTGTCATTACTCTCCTATTCTTTTATTATTATTATTATTATTATTATTATTATTGCTTATTTATATGAATTGTCTGCAGCTCTTTACAGAGAACATTAGACATTCATATCAGTCCCTGCCCCTATTGGAGATACAGACTAAGGTCAGTAACACACACACACACAGTAGGGTTAATTTATTCAGCAGGCAATTAACCAACCAGCATGTTTTTGGCATATGGGAAGAAACCGGAGCACCCGGAGGGAAATCACGCAGACACAGGGAGAACACACAAACTCTGCATAGATAAGACATAGTCCGGGATTCGACCTCGGTGCTGTGCGGCCCAAGTGCTACTCACTGTAAGTCTGCACATGAGAGGTAAGTGAACTCCACTATCATTTCCGTCTCACGTACGTAATTGAAACACTTATGTGCCCTGGACCCTACCTTAAGTTCTCTGCGTCTATTTGAATGCAGACTTGTGCGGAACTGCCTACCACCACCCACTCTCCACCATCTGCATGCCTACCACCGCCCACTCTCCACCATCTACATGCCTACCACTGGACACTCTCCACCATCTGCATGCTTACAACCACCCACTCTCCATCATCTGCATGCCTACCACAGCCCCCTCTCCACCATCTTCATGACTACAACTGCCCACTCTCCACCATCTGCATGCCTACCACCGCCCACTCTCCACAATCTGCACGCCTACCACCACCCACTCTCCATCATCTACATGCCTACCACCACCCACTCTCCACCATCTGCATGCCTACCACCACCACTCTCCACCATCTTCATGCCTACCACCACCCACTCTCCATCATCTACATGCCTACCACCACCCACTCGATCTGCATGCCTACCACCACCACTCTCCACCATCTTCATGCCTACCACCACCCACTCTCCATCATCTGCATGCCTACCACTGCCCACTCTCCACCATCTTCATGACTACAATTGCCCCCTCTTCATCATCTGCATGCCTACCACTGCCTACTCTCCACAATCTGCATGCCTACCACTGCCCCCTCTCATCCATCTGCATGCCTACCACCACTTACTCTCCACCATCTGCATGACTACAACCGCCCACTCTCCATCATTTGCATGCCTACCACTGCCCACTCTCCACCATATTCATGACTACAACCGCCCACTCTCCACCATTTGCATGCTTACAACCGCCCACTTTCAACCATCTGCATGTCTACCACCACCTCCTCTTCTTCATCTGCATGCCTACCTCCACCTACTCTCCACCATCTGCATGCCTACCACTGCCTCCTCTCCTACCACCTGGACATGCAGATCTGAAGTAATGCCTCATCAGAAGTATCTCCTAATATACAGAACTCAGCTAGGAGATCCACTGCGTAAAATCTGGTACTCACACGCGGACGCAAATCTAAATCCAGCCCTTTGTTATTGTCAGTGTAAAATGTACTCTGGTGTCTGAATATGTACTAATTCAACATTATTGTAGTGGAAAGTTGTCACACGGCCGCTGAGGTGGTCATTAGGATTGTGGGTAAAAGGAGAAATTTTGTGGCATTATATGCGAAGGATTTTTAATGTGACATAAATTGTTACAACTAAAGATGAGCAACATAATAAATTTGTTCTTGTAATGATGAGATAAGTTCATGGTCGCCATCAGAGGGCGACAACCGGGACTAGTGTCTTGGAGCTGATGGGGCCCGCCATCATTAGAATATCCCTGTGCACCTGTTACACGTTGCAATATGGCAGCAGTGTGTAATATTATCATTGTACTGTTGCAGGGTCCATTTTTCCCCTGCAGCATTCCTTCTCGCTAGGGATCCCAGCTGATTACTTTGCAGCTGGGATGCCCTAGCTGAGGATTTGGCTGCGTGTGTTCAGCAGCCAATGGGGATGTGGCTTTCTCCTTAAATAGTTGTCAGCTGAAAGCCTCCTTGCTAGTCATAGTTTCTAGCTTCTAGCGTTTATGTATGTGCTCCTGTTGTGATGTCTGATTCCTGAGTGCCCTGTTTCTGACGTCCTCCTCCTGTGTTAATCTCCTTGAATGTTTGATCTCTCCTGCCCATTTCTTTGTCTGCTGCCTTGTGTGAGTGAGTTTCTGCTGAGTGTTGTGTATGAGCCCCTGTGTGTTGATCCTCTGTGGGTAAAGCCTTCCAGGTTACCTGGGGTTTTGTGCTTTAACACCTGCACTACTGGAGCTATTTATTGCCATCTGCACTCCAGTTATCTGGTTACCATTGTGCATATTATCTGTGTTTTGTGCTGCAATCTGCACTACTCTGATTACCACCACCTGTCAGTTTATCCAGTCTGTCTGTTAGTACTTCTGTTCTGTCCTTTGCTTTTTGTGCTTTCCTCCTGCACTATTCTGTTTATGACAGTCTGCCTGTACTCATACCAATCTTTACTTCCTTTGTCTACTCCCCTGCATGCCAGTTGCCTGGTCAATACAGTGCAGTATCTGTGCTTACCTTGTCTACACTTGCCTGCATCCTAGCCTGTCTGCTATTTACTGCCGTCAGCGGGAGTGCAGGGGGTGTGATGAACAGATGAAATATGAATCCCCTGAAATCAATATGGTTTAGCCCAGGAGTAACTTTCCTTTCTTAATTTCAAGCTCCTTCTTAGGTCTTGATCCAGCCCATGGAGAATACCTTTGAATTGCTTACTGCACACAGATACTCATTAGCTTTACTTTCACACTGCTATTTAGACTTGGTCTAGAAAACATCACTGCTCAACTCTAAAACTGCTGCTACAAACAACATTTGCCTACCCTGCAACATAGTTTTCCACAGGTGTCACTGAATTTCTTTTCAAACTCTGCATCTAATCCTGTGCACTATAATAACGGTAACATGGGGAACATCACCATCAGTAAGTGTGAGAGAAGAATACATTATTGTCCAGCACTGGAGATCATGGCAAGCCCTGGCACCTGGGGCTTGTGCTCTGAGGGGCATGTTGAGGAAGGGACATGTAAAATCGCCTTTTGGTAAGTACTGCGCATGTGCACCATAGAAAACACGCTCAGTAAAGTAGCGTAATTGTGAACCTATGGTACATTCACGTATGTGTCACGTAAATACTTACGTGTGGGCGTGCCAATTTTACGTTAGTCCAAAATACGTCTGAAAAACGTTAACTGGGCGGGGGCTTGTATTTAAAGTGTACAGTATGGGCGTGCTTAGCTGCGTAAATACGTGTTGCTCATACGTACGTTAGTGGATCACAGCGGTTATGTTGTCAAAAGTTAAGGTAGGGTTTGGAAAGCGTATCTTGACAAAATACGTTCAAGGGGTAGGCCTAGGGGAGTGTATAGAACTTACGCGCACGAAAATACGCTACACGAATAAACGTACGGCAAACGTAGTTCTGGATCTACCCCATGGTCAGTATACTGTAAAGGTGTGCCAAGGCAAGTGCACTCCACCCTGGTCAGTACGCAGACGTATTAATATGAATGGAATATGGAATCATTGCAAGTGAATACAGTAAAAAAAATTATATTTTCATATTTTCCTAAAAATTCTTTTTTTACGTTACTTTATAAAGTAAACACTACAACTGCAGCTTCCGTTCTGTTGGTAAATTGCAAATCTTTCAAACACATTACACAACCTTGGAAATAAAGAGAGCCTGTAAAGTCTCTTTGAATGGGAGCCCCCCTGAAAGCAATATAGTTTTGCCCAGGTGTAACTTTGCTCTCTTAGGCCCATATTCCCACCTAAGAAGCAGATGCTTCTTAGGTGCGTGTCCTTAGTAAAGGACCTACCACGCATGTGTAGTAGATCCTTTAGGCAATCTACGTACCAGTTCGGTATGTAAATTGCCTCAGTGCGGTCTTTAAAGAGTAACAGAGTATTTTAAGTAGATAGAGGCAGCGTAATGCCGCCTTGGGGAGGGATTAGGTAGAAGTTGGAGCGGGGAGGGATTTAGATTAGCCGGGGAGGGCGTGGAGCGGCAAAGTCCATTCGGAGATTGCATAGAGATATAAAGTAGCACTATGGCACTCGTAAGTGGGGTGGGATAAGGACAGGTGAGATAGGTGCGGATCTGTGAATATCCTTCTTAAGTCAGAATCAGGCCCAATGTTCGAAATACAGCCACTTGGCCCGGCAACCGCATCCCTTCCTTTATTCATTTATTTCTGCACACATTTCCCCAGACTGATCCCGCCTTGTGGTTATCACTTATCTCTGATGGAATATATTATTAGCACTATTGTACTTTTGCTGGTTTATTCATTGTTTGTATTTGAATGTTTGCACCAGTGGCGTATCTACCATGGGTGCAGAGTGTGCAGTGCACACGGGCCCCTGCAGACAAGGGGGCCGCCCGTGGCACTCACCCTGCACCCTCCCAATCCCAAACGGTGACGGTCCCCACCAGCCTACCGTTCCCAACAGTGCAATGTACACGGGAGTCACATGGGGATGTCAGGCGTGCACGCACTGCCCAGCCTTATGCTCCTCTTCTGTTTGCAGAGTGTGAGGCTGAGCAGTGCATGCACACCTGACATCCCCACTTGATGCCGCGCGCACAGTGCACTGTTGGGAACGGTAGGCTGGTGGGGACCGTCACCGTGTGTATAGATATAGATGGGGATGGGAGGGAGAAGAGAGGGGGCCCATCTGGGGAGAGGGGGTCCATCTGGGGTGAGGGGGCCCATCTGGGGAGGGGGGGCCCATCTGGGGGGTTGCACATGGGCCCCTTCATATCTAGAAACGCCCCTGGTTTGCACATATTTATCTAGATCAGTTTCCTCTTGTTTTCCCTCATTTCTGGAGACAAATATATAATAAGCACTGTTGCAGTTTTTGTCTGGCCATTCACCCTTTTAGATGATTTACACACCACTTTATAATAGGATTTTTGTTTGCTGTTTTAAAATTTCAGATGTGATTCATATTTTAATATTGTATTTACCCATTGCCCTCAGCACCCTGGAGCACATTATTCCCTAATACTTTTTTCAGTTTGGTGTTTAGAGAACATTTGCGATCTCTTTTAATGTGTTTGAGGCTGCAGAGTTCAGCGCTGTATAGTGCGTTATATATTTTCTATCCATTTGGTACTTTTGCATCCCTTCCTGCCCTCTCTACCGATGCGCTTGTTTATGCATAAATAAATTGAGTCACAACAATAAACAATGTTATGAGTAGGAGACTTACTAACTTTAAACAATAAAAAGGAATGCACTGAATGCAGTAATAAATAAAGAAATGAGAGTAGACAATTACTGCACCATCACAACAGCACAATTATTCCTAGAAATGATGGCTTAAATAATATTCTATTTGGAAGATTTATTTTCCGATTAGGAGGAAGACCCTCAGTAGTGCACATGTAAGTGTTTGTCATTTAGGTGATTCATAATCCAGATGACCATTCGCTTCCATTTAGCACCATCCAGTGGGGTTAAATGTTTCAAGTGTTTACCTATAATGATAAGAAACGGTATCTGCTCTCAGTCAAACACTTCTCAGAATGACACTTTTCCTGTACAATTTGTCATGCTGCTGGATATCCAAAACTAACACATTGCAAGGAAGAATTTAGAGTAGGTCAAAACAAAAACCTCTGATCTAAACACATATGACAATTATCTCTATTAGTAGTAGAAGGAGAGAATTGTACTGAGCGCTAGGGGTTAATTTAGTTGCAGATCTCTCTCTCTCTCTCTCTCTCTCTCTCTATCTATCTATCTCATATTTATCTATCTCATATCTATCTATCCCATATCTATCTATCTATCTATCTAGAAAAATATAAACTATTGTAATTATGTTTAAACCCTTCATTATAATGAAACAACACATAAATAAAATCAATTTAAATCAGTCATAAATATAAAAAAAGATACTTTGAAACATGCAGCTTTTACAGGCTGCTGCATTACTCCTCTCGTCTTATTTGCTTATATGTTTCAAATGGGTGCTCATTAAAAGCAGTATCTCTTCAGAGTTGCCACTCTCAGATCTCTGGATAGGGCATACAGATGTGACCACATATACCTTTACACTCCATGGTGTTTTTTTCCACAACAAGGAGAGTAAAGCTAATTGTAGAGTGTTAAATAAAGCATATTTCTGTTTTTCCTGTCCTTATTACTTTTTCCCAGCCTTTTGGGCTGTTGTATATGGAATTTCACGCTGTATATAGTATGCTTTTCCTGTTTGGTGAGAGTGTCTCTGGTCACATCTGTACATATTTTCAGGAGTCCGCATGCACTTTTGCTGTGCAAGAACTCTGGATCAGATTCTGAATGCTTTATGTTTACACTGCAATTGGAGTGTGGGTCCTTGTTCCGAACTGGCTGGGATATCGATTGCTTATGCCTTGATTAGGCATAGCAATCGATCCCCGGAGCACCAATATGATGGTCTGGCGGCGGCATTTCCGAAAAAGAGTGGGTGAGTACGCCGATCGCATACTCACCCATTCATAAAAAAAAAATTCTAAAACGGCTGTCATTCAATATAGAGACAGCCGAAAAGCAACTTTCGACTGATTCTGACAGCCATCATCGGTGCGGGGACATGCAATGCTGCAGTTGAGAATGGATCTATTAGATGTGACCTCTTAACATTTATGCTGTTTGCACATTTAAATTCTCATCTCTAGTTCAGCATGGTTTGGCTGAGGTGCAGAGTCACTCTGGACCAATCTGCACCACTTTACATGTCTTTGTTGAATGTTTCAATATGCTTTCTGATATTTGACAGTCTTGTATTAGGTGAGCTATCTTTTTTTAAATCTTTTTAAAGAGAGATTCACCTGGAATAAATAAGTGACATGTGCTGCCAATCTCTATGGTAGAAATTGTTCTTAAATTACAGTAAGAGAGATATGAAGCATATGTATTATTACATTAAATGAAATCACTATATAGAAATTGTTACTTTCATTTGGATTTAATGTGATTCAGAACAAAACAACGTGGAGGATTTTCAGACCGAATTTCTAACATATTGTGAAATTTGATATAATTTAGATAATACTTCTTGCATCACTCTAACGATAATAGTTTCAGTAATACAGCTCAACCCCCTGTATCCCCTGTATAATAAAGGTATTTTTCTGACAAATTCAATCTGCAGATAAAAAATTGTCTATCAGGACCCTAAATAAAATAGAAAAAAAAATGAAATGTTTGGTGAAATGAGAAAGCCATATCTCCAGAAAGACATACTGTAAATACATTAGAGACTGTGCAAAGAAGAGCAAATAAAATGGTCCATGGTCTGTGTCACAAATCATACCAAGATAGATTAGAGGAACTAAACATGTATAGCTTGGAGAAGAGAAAGGAAGAGGATATGATAGCAGCTTTCACATATTAAGGGTTGTGACTGGCAAGAGGAGGGGGCATTTTTCAAAGGAAGAGGTGTAATAGAACACGAGGGCATGAATATAAACTGGAGGGCGGTACATTCAGAGGAAATGTGCGGAAAAATTAATTCACTGAAAGGGTGATAGATAAGTGGAATAGCCTCCTATCTGAGGTGGTTGAGGCTAACACAGTAGAACAGTTTAAACATGCTTGGGATAAATATACGGATATCCTAAATCTCAAACTAAATTGAGGGTAAATAGGGTCTAGGGTCCGTATAGTTTTAAATAAACAACTGGGCAGACTGGATGGGCCATGTGGCTCTTATCTGCCGTCACTTTCTATGTTTCTATGTAACCTCTAATGACAGTTATTTAAAACACAATCAATGGTTTAATCAATTGCATACAGAACACATGATCTAAAAAGTAAATCAATTCAATTACAATAATAAACATAAAATACTAAAAATTAACATGTTTATTGTTTGATGAGTGAGAGAGATGGAGTACAGCCATAAAGTCCATCATGATAAAAATGTAGGCCTGTATTCAGAGTACCGGACGTATAACATATACGTCCGGTGTTTAGCGATTTTTACTACTGCGCATGCGTAGTCATTTTTTAACGTAATCTGCGTATCTTTATCTTACGTAGATTGTGTAAATGCGGTCTGAATACGGGCCTTAGTGCCTGATGCTAAGATCAAATTCTTCTGCAATTGGATCCTGAGCAGTATATGTGGAGTGAAATTTAGAGCAGAGAAGCAACCTGGCAGGAGTCCTTAAATGTGCTTTAACCTTTTAAAGATGGCAAATTGGGGGAAGGGTTTGGGAAGGGACCTGCATCCATCAAATTGGTTCAGTCTGACCACTGTAATCTCAGAGACTTCCATTGGGCCTGATCCAGACCTACGCCCGTGAGCGATCGGACGCCGGTCGGGAGCGTAAAAACGGACGAAAAAACGCACTGCGCATGTGCAGTATGACAACTTCCGGTCGTCCGAAGGACATGAGCGTACAGCGAGCGTATTTTGAGCGTATTTTTGCGTTTTGTACGACGATAGTCCGGATGCTCGAGTTACTACACAGAGGCGGGGATAGCCATTTAAATTGTACAGTATGGGCGTGCTAAGCCCCGTACGACCAGCGTATCGGTCCGAAAATTCGCACGGATGCTAGAAAAAGTTAGGGTAGGGTTAAATTTCGCACGGACGCTAGAAAAAGTTAGGGTAGGGTTCAGCCGCCGTAAGTAGGTACAATCAATGGGAGTGTCATGGGCGTGAAAGTTTATACGCCCAGGCGATCATATACGCTAAGCTCGCGGGCGTAGGTCTGGATCAGGCCCATTGATCCGTCAAGAGGGTGACCACTTGTGAGTGTTTGAGATGTGTACCACTTACCCAAGAAACAGAACTTCCTAGAGGCAGTGGGCCTGATTCAGAGACACGATATTATCGCTATTTAGGTGCGTATATTTAGGATCTTAAGAAATTCGCATCCTTGCGCATGCGTAGTAATAATGCAATGCCGTCTACGTAGAGGTTAGGATCCTAAATTCGGTAAGCGCGGACCTGTGAATCGATCGCAAGCACTTAAGATCCGAAGTGCTGCGCAAATCTAGGACCCGAAGGATTTGCATAGATATGGGCGGATTTGCATGGAAATGGGCGGGGGGAGGCAGGGAAATGAGGGAAAGTGGGCGCGGGCTGACACTTGGGATCTTAAATATACGCTACTACGTCACTTAAGATCTCAACTTACAGCGCAGAGTTAGGGCTAGTCAATGGTGGTCTAACTTTAAGATCCACCTCTGTTTGCAAGGGGGAGTGACTGTTTATTCAGTGGGTTGTAACCTGCTCCGACCTGCCACTTAGATGCGTATATTTGCGATCCCATCGGCAGCGGATCTCTGAATCAGGCCCAGTGTCACTAATGAAACCTATAAGTAGATTTTCTTTACTCTTGTGATATACTGCTGCTAGTCTGTAACTCATAAGTCAGGTCCTTGTGGTGGTAGGAAATAAGAAACTAATTGCACCAGTGGATAAGATGTATCGGAGGTAGGGGGAAGGAGTAACGGTTGGGATAGTTGCAGGAGACAACTGTTGTGAGTGGCTATGTCATTTCATTTGGTGCTCACAACTGAACCAAAGAAAAGAATTGGTGTTAACTATGGTCAGAATGGTGGCATGAGTTTCCATCAGCATTAAAGGGTAACTGAGGTCATGTGCCAGTGATTTAAGACAATAGTCACACCTAAGAAGCAGAAGCTTCTTAGGTGCGGATATTTAGTAAATGACCTACTACACATGCATAGTAGCTTATTTACGCAATCTATGTACCACCTGGGGGGGAGGCGGGGGGATGCAATGTCCGTGCAAAGTTTCCTTCTTAAGAAGGAAACTCTGCATGGTTAGACTAGGTAGCCCCATGGCACTCATAAGTGCCATAAGGTACCTAAAAACAGGGGGAAGGGGGGAATAGGGGCAGGACGGAGTATCTGTGAAAATGGTCCTTAATGCCCTCTCCATAAGGGGCGTTGTTTATCTTGTGCTAATTGTGTGTTTCATTTTATGGTTATTGTTTCTGAACGTTGCTTTGGTGCTCAGAGGGTCTGGTTTGCTGCTTAGAAGGACTTGTTTCCGAACAAGCCCATTTAGATTGTCCCCTAACCCTTACTTTAATCTTCTTGTTGTAGTAGCCTAAACTTAAACCTCCCTGTCCCACAGCCTAACCCTAACCGCCAATGTCCTGCATCCTAACCCTACCCCTAGTAACTGAGTAATGGCTAGAGTGCCAGGCCATGTCTTGTTTTATTTATAT
>WWET01001073.1:10729-28589 GCA_011038615.1 Limnodynastes dumerilii | reverse complement strand
GCTGGCGTTAGTCTGACGCCGGGAGTGGAGTGTAAAACTCTTTTCCGACGTTCTGTAAATATGTGACACTTCATTTTAATGCGATAGGGCCGGTTTTGAAGTGAAAACTGGCCCTATCGCACTAAAATGATTACTGTAAATAGACCCAATAGTCTCCTCACACACAGTGACCCTTAACATACAGCCTGATCCTGCATATCTAACAAGCTGCTGCTTTATCATATCCCTGTTGTACTCTAAGTTCCTGTTGGTGCAGAACCTCTACCTCTATCTATATTGCTATACCGCATTAACCCCTTGTTTACCAGAACTGCATTACCTGTTACCACTTGCTCTCTACTAAATAAACTTAGAATTTGGTTAAGTGCATATGTGTGGACTACAATCCCTATCCACCATCTGCTGTCAGCTATCTTGTGCCACAAAACTCAAAAAAAAATTTCTAATGAATACATATTTCTTTATGGTGTACAACAACATAAATCAAGCTAAGTGCTACTTCTAGGCAGGTTTAGACAGCTGCCTTACGCAATGGGCTGGAGGAAGGGGGTACGGGGCTGCTCGGACCCTGACCCTGGTGGTCATTTCAGAACCAAGGCTGCTCAGCTATTCACCTCTGCAAGCCTACAGTTCAGCAGCGGCAGCTTGTGTGTTCAAGAGTCGAAGCTCAGCTGATCCTCTGCAGTGGCAAATTAGTTGTACTGCTTAGCCAATCAGTTGTCAGGGACATGAAAGCTCTACGACTGAGTAGCTGATTTGCAGCTTCTGCATAGTACTAGACAGGAAACGAGGCTCAGTCAATCCCTTGTGCCTTAAAAGCAGTACAATAAAGTAATACTAAGACTGGCCAGGGGAAAGTGAGGCAACAGAATAATGCTTACCTTAGGGTATCCAGAGACCTAGCACCAGTCCTGATAATAGTGACAAAGGTAACATTAATACTCTGAGTATTTTAGTGAATCCAAAGGCAAGGTGTAAAGAATAACACTCATACGTATTTGAAAGACTCACTTTATAAACGTTACTATTTTGTGTTTAAAGTAGAAAGTTAGAGTTTAATAAGCTCACAGTTTTTAGATGTCACGGCTTTCAGGGTGTCCTGGGCAAAAAGTCAAAAATTCCATTTAGCGAGCGATGTTTAAAAAAACAAGCTCTTGTTAAAACCGTGGTTTTGGAGATGTTTGAACTGTGTTGCCACCAAGCAACATTACCGTAACGGGAAATATCAATAGCGAGGAGCGTTTATCTCCCAAGTGATCTCTCACATACTCTTCAACCTTTCTTCATAACTTACAGTTGTAGTTTGTTTTACTCAGCTATCATGCTAACACATAAACTATTTGTACAGCGAGGACGCTAATGCATATTATTTTCATCGTAGGTAATTAGTATAGTTTGAGCGTCCAGAAGATCAAAGTGATAGCTGTGAAATATTTCAGTGAAGGCCACAAAGCCATTATTTTATATTATTTTATAATGTAGCTATTAAGTTTCTTCTATACCAAAATTCTTGCTGGATCTCAAAATGTCACCATCCAAAGTATAATGTGAGATACAATGATTTATCCAGGGAGATTTAGGTCTCCATATCGTCAAGAATTTTGAAGAAAGAGGTGAAATATGAATTGATAAAAATGTGAATGTATATTAGCTTAAATGTAACAATTATGGACATGTGATACCTCAATTAGCGAGATGTGCAATCTGATGTCTGTCTGAGAAGCCTGCCATGTTTTGGAACCGGTCCCAGCCTTAGCCAGACAATAGATTCGGTGTACTCTAATAGCATTGTGTGCTTTTGTAACCAGCATCTTGTATGAGTGGAATGGACCTAGATTCCAGAGTTAACTAAATCCATACTAGGACTAAAGCCAGTTTATTGGCTCCAGATATTCACTTGATTGAATGTTGAGGTAATCCACTCAGGCTTGACTTAACTGATCATCCAATCATTGGCCCACGTGCGTGCGGGGGTCCGTAGTTATACATCTGTAGCGGGGAGTTCACGCCCCCTGTCCAGATTGCTACCTTAAAGGTAACGTTCCCCGACCCCTTATTTACATGACTGTCCCCATCTGTATGCCGGGGATACCACCATAGTAGATGAAGGGTCTTCCCCTTTTGCATACTTACTGTTGTACTTAACTTAGTTGCGCACGTCAGTAAATATGCACATGGAACATCTGGCACGTGCATGTGCAGATGTTCCGAGACAGGGGACTTACGCAAATGACTTGAGTCAGGATCTGGGCCATTGACTTTTACACCAATTTTATCTCAACCCACCAAGAAAGAATTCCTGTACATACACTGTTACACACAATGGACCTGATCCAGACCTACGCTGCTCGACGTTAATACGCCGGGCAGAAGTGTAAGATCGGCTTAAAAGCCGACCTGCGCATGCGCCGTGCAGATTTTGGCCAGCGTAGCTACAGAAACGCCCGATCGTTGGTTGGGCGTCCGTAACAGTCTGCGTCCCCCAGTGTTCCTAGGCTGCAGTTAGTGTAGGTAGGCGGGGGGAGGGAGGCTAATGAGGCTAGGGGGGCGGTGTTAGCGTACTAGCTTACGCCAGCCAAAGTTAGGGTAGACTACAGCCGGCGTAAGCTAGTGTAAATAAGCTAGAGGAAGGGGGAGTGTCGGGGGAGTGCAGCGATGTGACGCTGAGCGTTAAAACGCTCAGTATAACATCGTAAATTTGGATCAGGCCCCATGGGGGTTGCTCAAATTAATTTACAGGTGAAAATGAGGAAAATATGGGGCTGGGCGCCAAGCCACCTTAAGGGATGCTGCCTGTATACTCCTAGGGGTTTCCCAAGTGACCCCTGAATGGTTAATTGGATAAGGGAGAGGTTAGAGTATAGATGGCGCTTCCAAGGGGAGAGACACGACAGTATAACAAATATATGTTTATTATGTACCTTCGTTAAAATAGGAAAGAAATATCATCCCCATATAGCAATAGCTATATGGTGGTGAATAAAACACTGTAAGTTCACAAACTAATAGGTGAATATACAAGCAAAAGTGGTAGCATAAATATATACACACACAAAATAAAAAAGAGGTAATATATACACACACAAAATAAAAAAGAGGTAACATACACACACAAAATAAAAAAAGAGGTAATATATACACACACAAAATAAAAAAGAGGTAACATATACACACACAAAATAAAAAAGAGGTAACATATACACACAAAAAATAAAAAAGAGGGTATTTTACAGGTGAATCTAAACAGGTGCATGAAGAGGAAGAAAGAGGGAAAGTGCAATACGCTGTGCAATAATCATATAGGGTAGCTTTGAATCTGCTGATTTGAATGTGTATTATGCAGTGTATTGTCACCATTACACAAATACAAACTGCTCAGAGCCCGTGTATTCCTCCTACCGCAGTACAAGGTGCATAACTGCTCCAACTCTGTCCGACTGATGTGAACATGAACGTATCAGCTATTATCTAAGCAGACCTAAAGCATTATCGAAGCATCTTCTTCCTGCTTTATGCTCTGCTTTTCAAGACTCCTAGATAATTTTTGCATTATTCCTCATTTTTTTATTGTCCAGATGAAAGGTGCAGGATCCAAATGAGGAAAGCCCAGACTGAGGACATAATCTATTTTGGCCAGATCAAGGCCCACAATTTTTTTGTTGAGCTGTGGTTCATTTCAGTTGCATTTCAAGTTGATCATGATAATATTGACAATCATGTATTTGTTGGGTTTTTTTATCCACGTTTGTTATTGCTGTAATCATTTTAAGAATGTTGCTTTTTAGCAAGAAGTTTGCAATCATTTCAAAGATAATAGTTATTTGATGAAAAAATAAAAAAAATTTAATAAATGATACTAACCATGGGCCAGATCCTAAACTACGTACGTGAGCGATTATACGCTAGCCGCTGACGTAAAATCGCCCATTAGCATTTACTGCGCATGCACGCGCCAGATGTTACGCCACATAACTCGGAACGTACGTACCATCAGCGTAACAACGACGAACAGAGGAAACGAAGAAAAAATATATTTATTTAATGCTACACAATTTATTGCCAGCGGCATTCACAATCGTAGAACGAAGCGCTGCGGAAACGTAAAGGGCTCCATGCTGCATGGAGGTCGGAGACACAATAATAAATGCCCCTGAAATCTCACCCGAAATGACGTCATATTCTCTGAAATCAACAAACCTTTTTTTTTCCTCATCCGTGTCTATGTAGCCTTAGACAGCTCATCGCCCCAGTCTGGGCCACGCTGCCAAAAACCACGTGTGATAAAGCAGGTGCTATCAGTGATGACAAGATCATTTACCCTAATGATATAAGTGACTTAATCAAATCAAACTTTTTTTAATGAGTTTAAATATTACATCTAGGAATTTTTGACTCAATCCTCACTTTCTTAATTACCTTAATATCGAGACAAATAAACTATGCTTGGCTTGGTTCCTACAGCATGACACTATAACTCAATATAATAACCAGAGATTGCCAAGAGAATGACTAAATGTTATATATACCATAATGCCGGCTGACGTTTTGTGGCATTGCCGCACGGGTCAGATTCTATTTTGAGGACTGAAGCAGGTTTGTTGGCCCCTCGGAACACACTTGTCATCTGTAGTGAATAGAGTAGACACATGAACCATTTCCTAAGAGATGCCTCTTAAGGGAGGTGATGACAAATTCACGCACATGTACTCAACGGCTGCCAAGTTTCAAGTACGTTCATTTAAATAAATCATACAGTGATGTTAAAGTACACAAAATTAGAAGAAATTAGGCAAATTCACCCTTGTACAAAGCACAGAATAAGGATTAATAGGAACAGATGGGCTTGTGTGTCATGTGACTGCAGTCCAGCTAATCACAGCAGGGGATTAGAGTGCATGCTATTGGATTTCTAAAAGGGGGCATAGATTTATTAATTAGAATTGGAGGACTGGGTTGACTATATAATTTAGGGTAGAGACGGGTGGTCATAGCATGGGGGTGTCAACCTCTATAATTTTAAAGTGGCAACATCCATCGTCCAATGGCACCCCAAACTCCCAGACCAAAACCCAGGGCCAGATTAACAATGGGGCTAATGGAATTACAGTCCCAGGTCTCCATCTGAAAATAGGCCCCCACACACTGCAGCTCTCCACTGCTGTGCATAAGGATGAATGTCAGGGACTGACATCCTCCTCCAAAGCATACAACACAGTGTGGGCCCTTCATCATTTTCAGCCCCAGGCCCACATGGCCCTCAATCTGGCCCTGCCAAAACCCATGGCTCCACCTTTTTAGTTGCATTCCTAATGATGGCGGAGGCAGAGCAGGACCCCACTAGCTTCCACTAGAAGGGTGCACCTCTGATTAACAGGTATTTCTCCCCTCATTCCATGCCACGTCAAAAGTTCCGTGGCGACACAACCACCTCTGCGGCCGTAGCATGCCCTCTGGCCGTATTCAGACTTCCGTGCTGCGATCGGAGCGCAAATATACACACGGACGGAGCAAGTTACACCCACTTGCTAATCCGTCCACCCAGTCACTCCCCTTGCTAATCCATCCTCTTGGCGACTTCCGCCTCCATAGACTAGCCCTAACTCTACGATGCCATTTAAGAGCGTATGTGTCCTTTATTCGTTTGTAATCGCTCCCACTTTCCTTCATTTAAATGCCCCCCCCCCACCCATTTCTATGTAAATTCCATCATGCGTATATTTCCGTGGGAGTTCCGTGCGGAAATTCCTACGTCCGATTCCTAAGTCCGTCCGCTTGGCACTTCTGCGCATATAGTCTACGTTAACTGCATATAAAAAGTTACCACGCGTGCACAGTTTAAACGTACATACATCACCGATAAGTCGCCGATAATGCGGTTCTCTAAATCTGGCCCTCAGTCATCTGTCATCAAACTCCATCCTACTCTTCTTGTTTTCTTTCTCTAATAACTTATACCCCCATTAACCGATGTAAACTAAGCTTAATCGGTCATTTATGATCCTACGTGCCTTTGCGGCCCTCTCTCTGCTTATTTAACTTTTGTTTTGACATTTACATTTATAAGCTCTATTCTAGAAAATTGTATTTAATGAATAAATATAGAATATCATCTGTCATACAGTCTTTCAAGGCACAATGGTATATTGGGAACTTCACAATGAATAGCTCTTTAAAGTAAATTATTTATCTGTATGTAATACACTATTATTTGCATCTGCTTTCCATCTACCTAATGCACACGCAGCTTCACTGATCTGACCATACTTTATATTATTATTTGTTTATATGTCTTACCACGAGGACAGTTAGTTTGGCAAATGATCTCCTCAATGCACAGTTGTGGAAGATGAAAGGTCAGTTTACGCATTGGAAGGAAACAATGAGTAAAAGATTAAATTATCTTTCAAGTAAATAATGTCAAGAAAATGCTGATGAGTAACATAAACCATGAGATAAAGATCACAGACTCCGTTCAATTATAGCAAATGATCTATCTGTGCAGAAATGTGTTTAACTTTTCCCCTTCATCTTTTTAATACAATATTGCTAAGGTTAATTGTGCCCTATTGTCCCAATACTCCAGGCACACACTAAACAGCCACAGTAGTTATATGACTTTACACCTACTGGGCCGTATTCAGAGATACGTTGGCAATCGGGCCGCAAATATACGCATCTAAGTCTCAGGTCGGAGCAGGTTACACCCACCAGAAAAAACAGTTACTCGCCTCGCATCCTCCGGTCGGACCTTAACTTAGACCAGCATTGACTTGCCCTATCTGGCCGCACTCACCTCCGGCCTTATGTGTATTAGTTGCGGATATTTCCGGCCCTAACTCTGTAAGCGCGCCCACTTTCCCTCAATGCCTCCTGTAAGCGCGCCCCCTTTCCCTCATCTCAATGCCCCCCCTCCCCCGCCCATTTCTATGCTAATCCTTAGGTCCATATATTTCCGCCGCACTTAGGGTCGCATTAGACCCCGCCCGATTCACAAGTCTGTCCCTTAGCCATTTCTGACCTTAACCTCTACGTAGATGGCGTATCACTATTACTACGCATGCGCAGTTGATGCAAAATCGATCCGATCCTAAAAATACGCACGGAACTTTTGTTAAAACTGGATCTCTGAATACGGCCCACTATCTTTAATTGCTAATGTTTTACTGGTATCCTAGAAAGCGATGCAGTGCCCGGTCCAAATGGTAGATTTTCTACGCAGATACAACCGACAGCTGAATTTCAAATGTATTCATGGTGAAATTGGCTGAATTATGCATATTTCAATTGGAAATGAGTATTACAGCTGATGGCCCAATCAGTCTGTGGTCGGGCTGCGGGGATGGGCTGCTGCAGGCTGGTGAAGGATAACTTTGTGAGAAGGGGAAGGTTAGGGTTAGGCTGATAGAAGGGGAGGGTTAGGGTTAGGCTAATAGAAAAGGAGGGTTAGGGTTAAGGTAATAGAAAGGGAGGCTTAGGGTTAGGCTAATAGAAGGGGAAGGTTAGGGTTAGGCTGATAGAAGGGGAGGCTTAGGGTTAGGCTAATAGAAGGAGAGGGTTAGAGTTAAGATGATAGAAGGGGAGGCTTAGGGTTAGGTTAATAGAAGAGGAAGGTTAGGATTAGACTGATAGAAGGGGGGGATAGGGTTAGGCTAACAGAAGGTGAGGGTTAGGGTTAAGGTAATAGAAAGGGAGGGTTAGGGGTAGGCTAATAGAAGAAGAGGGTTAGGGTTAGGCTAATAAAAGGGGGAGGATTAGGGTTAAGCTGCAGGACATGGAGGGTAAAGGTTAGGGTAATAGAAGGAGAGGGTTTGGGTGAGGATAAGGGTTAGGGGAAAATGTTGCCTGTTGCCATTGAAGCAGTGTAGCTAGCATTTACAATAGAGACAAAATTCATGCTATGTCAAGGGCAGAAGGGTGCAGCCAATACACTTAATGAACAGCAAAAAAATAGCTTGTTGGGGTGAGTTTGGTGAATTTTGTCCTACTGGATGCGCACAGTTTGTAAATAATAATTTTAAATGCAAATAAGCAAATGAGATGTGACACCATTAGTAACGAATATTCCCAATAAATACGTCTCCATAGAATGTGTACATGACCATGCAGGAAAATATGTCATTCCTGCCTACATTGATGAGAAGTATTTTTATTCGCGACCACTGGGTGGTAAGCACTACTGGAAAGACACTTCCTGTTGAAACGCGTTGATAGAGAAACAAGCAGGAGCTAACATGTGCTCTGGACTTATACCCAGGACTTCTATCTGTTTAACGCTCATTACAATTTCATCCACCCTATCTGATTTTCTCTTCCCCCTGGTTTTTTTTCTGTTTGCTTTGTTTTTAGTTGTTTTATCACATGTTTTTTTGTTCCATTTTTTTTGTCAAAAATCTTTTTCTATCCTAAGTCGCTTCACTATTTCTTTCAATGTAAATTTTTTAGAGGGCAACGAAGAAGGAGGAAAATTCCACTGCTGTGGGTCCTACTTCAACACAAATTGAAAAACAACAAATAGTTACTTTGTTCTTCGGTCTCTGACAATCTCTGATGACCATCCATCATAACAGCAAGTTTATATTAACAGACTACATTGCTAGCATGGTTTATATCAAGAGGACTTTTCACATTTGGAGAACTTTTTTGTTGGACTTCGTGATATATTTTAGGAGAAAAAAAAATTGGAATTATTTTCTCTTATGCAACATTGATGGCACATTGTCCTTTCATAAATGTTTGTTCTGCAGTTGATTGTCAGGATCCAGCTGTGCCCTAGTAACCCCCGGCTCATGCCGGTAAAGGACAGCAATTTATTTATAAATAGCATTCAGAGCCTCTGAGTGCTGTCTAAATAGAACCTGCCAGCCATTGGGAGAGGAGCGCTGTCACTACTGTCAGGGCCGGATTGAGGGCCATGTGGGCCTGGGGTTGAAAATCATCGAGGTCTCACACTATATAATATGCTTTGGAGGAGGATGTAGTGGGAGGCCTGGAGATCTGCAGTGTGTGGGGGACTATTTTCAGATGGAGGCCTGGGGCTGTAGTCCCATTAGCCCCATTGGTAATCTGGCCCTGACTATTGTCTGGTGTATGTTCCACAAGGTAGAGGCTTCTTTGGAACTTCCCTTTCCTTTGGCCACCGTAACAGATGCATTCCTGGTAGTTAATGCCACTGACAACAGTGTTGTATTATCTGAATCGATAAAAAGGTCGTTAGTGTTTCCAGACACTAACAATGTCTTTCGCTTGAGATAGATGATGGAAATACATGGAGAAGGGCGATTGCCGGGTCTGGGACGATAAAACATTTTAATACTCTTGAGACCTTTTTTTATATCTCTTGCCAGAGGGGTTGGATCTGGGGCAGCTCCTGAAAATATGCTTATCGGTCCGGATTCACAGTTGCGTAGTTTCCGTCTTACATACGTTATTTTAAGAATTGAGCTACTGCACATGTGTAGTAGCTTATTTCCGCTATCTACCTACCATTTCTGAAATGGTACTTAGATAGCGTAAATAATTTACTACGCATGCGTAGTAGTCCATTTCTTAAAATAACATACGAAAGACGAAAACTACGTAACGGTGAATCGGGACCGATATCACCGACCAGCCGGCATTCCATCAATAGTGCTTGAATCTAGTGGGACCCATTTCATGTATTTTGGAGAGGGTTAGATAGAGTAGATTCAAAAGTTTAATAAAAACCTCAGAGTGATTAGTACATATGGAGCATCTAAATGCATTGCATAGATAAATGATTCCATTGTTGTATAGATAATGTTTTTTAGAAATGTATTTTGCTGGAGAGGGGGGTGTAGCCAGATAGGAGTACCAAAATGATAAGTGCTCCGTATGACTGCCCTGTGGTGAGTCTGCTTAGAACATGGAAAGGGGAGAGTTTGTTGAGCCATTGGTCTTTGGGATGTTTGTGAGTCAGTGTTTGATTTGGAGGTACTGGAAGACATCAGTACTAAAGAGATTGAATTTGCGGGAAATAGTCTCAAAATGGATGTATACATTTAGGAGATGATAAGTCTGATAAGTAAGTTACTCCTCAGTTCGATAAATTAAGGTTGGGAATTATGGGGACCACTGCCTTCATTGAGAGATTATTTGTTAATTATATATGGGCTTACAAACCTCTAGTGGAATGTTACAAATGAAAGAAAATAAAAATAGTTTATTTTACTCTTCCTCCTTCTTGCCGGTCAGAATTTTTGGTTATTATTATTCAAAATCCTTTTGCTAACTTACAAATCCATCAACAAGAATGCACCTACATTCATATCCTCACTTATCTCAAGATATATCACAGTCACTCTCTCAGAGCTTCACAGAATCTGCAACTCTCTTTTCTACACTCAACAAAGACTTTGATTCCTGGTTACAAGACTTCACCAGGACTGCACCTAATCTCTGGAATAACCTTCCTCATCCATTAAGACTGTCCTCTACTCTCCAAAATGTCAAGCGCTCATTTAAAACTCACTTCTTTAGACTAGCTTACCAAATTTCTCCACTTACTTCTTATCATTCGTCTACCCCAAATTTATCTATCCAAATTTCCCTTTCTATTGCACGATTAACACAAACTTACACACTTTGGGGCTGATCCAGAGCTGCGCTGGCCCTCTGGTCGTAAGTACGGATAGCGTAGCTCTGGAGCACTCCCCCGACACTCCCTCTATGGCCGGTGTAATTACCCACTGTTACGCCGGCTGAGGGCTACCTTAACTGCAGCCGGCATAACAGTAGGTAATTACGCCGGCCACAGGGTCGTAACAGCCCTAACCTGCCCTCCCTCATTAACTGCCCTAACCCGCCCTCCCTCCCTCATTTACTTACCTTCCCCCGCCTTCCTTCCATAAGGGTTGCGTAGTTAGGCAAGGAACGCCCCCCTCGCCATAACTACGCGAAAGTTAGGGACGCCCGATCCTAAGGTTCAGGTTTCCCTAACTACGCCGGGCAACATCGTGTGGCGGCTGTAGATCTTGATCAGCCCCTTTCCATACATACTTCTGTGTGACCCAATGTCCTATAGATTGTAAGTTTGCCCTCTTAATGACCCAGTCTTTTCCATTTCTTTGTTCTCACAACATACCTTAGAATTCAAAGAAGCTGAACCTAACATTGTTTTATACCTAGATTGTGTCGTACATTTGTACAATATATTTATTATTCTTTCTGGTTTGCCTCAACAACAACAAAAAAAAGCTTTTGGAAATCATTATGAAATGTTTTACATTAGTTTTTCTTCACCTAGAATTTCAATATATATATAATTTTGTTCAGAATCCTTAATCTCGTTGTGTTACGCCAGTTGAATAGGAAATAGGAAGAAGTCCCTAAAGGAACTCAAAGACTGGAATTTCTGCACACACAGGCCAAGCTCTTGTGAAATGACCTTATTGTCCACTGGTGTCAATGCAAGCTCTAGTGGATTTTTAACCCACACAAGATGGCTGACAATTATTTTGGATGTGTGTGAAGGTTAATAGCCTATTAAACCTTTAGCAAATTTTCCTGCACATTAATTAAGACAGTTGAAGACAAGTCATTTTGTGCTCGGAAAATTCATATGGAAAATCCGTGGTGGACAGAAGCCAGTGTATTGGAAATGTTATAACAGAAGGGATTTTTAGACATTGTGACAATTTAGTTATCTCGCAGGCTTTATTGCTTCATAACAAACATAATGGAGGAATGTAGAATTCCACAGGGGGTGTACCTCACATAATAATCACACAAACACAACAACACATTCCCAACAGCTGCACGGCCCTTTTTTAACTGAAGCAAGCACGACTCAAGTGAAATTATTGGAATCTCACCACAAACATGTTGTCAAATAGTTTATTTCACTAAAGTAAATAAACTACTCCAGAAGCAAATGGTTTGAATAGCCTATTTAGTTTCTGAATCAACCCTAGGATGCCTTAACAATGTATCAGCACATACCATCACATGATGATATAAATCCCTTGCTTAAGCTATTTAATAATACACAAGTGAATTGGATATAAGCAAAAACTCCTGTAAATAATCAGTCCCAACAGAGCTCTGAGTTGTTTGTAATAGTTCTAAGTTCAGTAATTATTAGCAACATTCGTGGACTATAAGTAATAATGCTCCAGCTACTGCAAATTATTGAGAACCCCTGGAGTTTTTATAACATGTACAAAAAACATGATTGCCAACTTTTGCAAATGATTATCAGGGAAATTGTGATAGCCCTATCAAGACACTGAACTAAAGGAACTTAGTTCCGTACGATAGGTATTGCAATGAAAGGGGCTGTTCTTCACCTCTGAACGCCAAGGTGGGCGGGGAAAGCATACAAATTATACAGTATTGATGTGATTGGGTGTTTAGGAGTGGATCAGCAGTTGGATGTGACTTAAGATTGCCCTATGGCACACACTATCCACATGAGAGAGGGGAGTGAAAGGGGGAGTTCACTCCTCTCTCGTACGGACTGACAGACAGAAAGCATGCAGGGACCTGGATTAGGTCTTTAGGGACTCATTAGCTAAGGTCGTATTTGGCCTGCGATTATTAATCCCTAGACATCGTGGCTATTTTGCTGCAATATTCTTTTACAATCGCTGTATTTGCTATACCGAATTTGATTAATAATTGCCGTCGATGTTGAGCGATTTTTAAATGAAAAAAAATCGCCATGCTTTTCTGCTTAAAAGCACGGCGATTGTCCATTTAAAAATCGCCAAGCATCATTATATCCCTTATCATGCAGACGCATATAGTACTATAAGGCACAGCATGGCCATGTGTTTGTGGCCATGCTGAGCCTTACTGTACTATAAGCATCAGCCTGACAAGGGATAAAATGATGCATACTAATGTGTAATGTGTACTTAAAAAATAAACATTTCCGGCGGCTCCAACTACTTACCCGCCGCCTCGTTCCAGTCTTCTGTGCCGTCGGGTCCTGCCGGCACACGTGTGCAGCCGCGTCTCCCAGCGGGCGTGCGCAGCACACGTGTAACTAGTAAACAGAGCGGTCCCGCCGCAAGGAAGTGATTTAAAGTCACAGTGCACCCAATCACCTGCAGTCACTTCCTATATAAATCCCTCTCCCAGTCAGATACTCGCCGGTTATAGACTCTGCCTGTCAGACCTGTGACCTGCTATACCTTGTGTGCCTAGTGTCTTGCCCAGTGCTTGCCTAGTGAACTGACCGTTGTTTGCCCTCTTGCCCAGCCATTGTACCTACCTTGCCCACTACCTAGTGTTCGCCTTCGCCCTCTTCTCCCACCTTGCTGTATACCTACCGTTCCCTATTTACCTACCTTTACCTGTTTGCCTGTGTCTGTATCTCTTCGGAGACTCTGTGTGCCTGCAGTGTGGTAGCCCCAGTCCGTCAGTCCAGTCCCGTGAGCTGTCTCAGTCCTCAGTCCCGCGTCTTAGTGTTTTCTGTAGTTTGTTTCCCAGTAAGTGCCTACTTACCGGTTCTGCTCCTCCTTTATCTGTTTTTTCTCAGTCTTCCAGCGGGTCACTGTGTGGTGTCTTTATTTCACGTCTCCGGGTCCAAGTTCAACGGGATACGACCACGCCCCCGGAGGACCCCTGTCCATCCCCACCATCAGGGGCTCTGGTGAAGAACCTCTGGGAGGTTACGAGTCTGACCCGAAAGCTTGCTCGGCATTTCCGTGGGATCTTTTGGAGGTCACTCCGGTACTTAAACCGGTAAACCCGGAGTACCTCTTCTGGGCCACTCCGGTCCCATTAGGGTAAGCCCGGAGTGCCCTAACATTCCCCAAATAAACAGAAAATAACTACATGAATAAACAATACATTTATAAACATTAAATGTGTCCCTGTATGTTTTATCTTACTATAATGGTGGCCACCCTGTACTAACTAAACTTAAGCCAAATGTATAGTATAAATGTGTTTCAAAAAGAAAGTGAAGAATTGACTCGACCATTTTGCAGTCATCTGTCTTGGGATGACTTGCATGTAGTTTCTGTCATCTTGCAGGCTGTTCTTGAAATGCTGATTGAAGATGCTGATCATCTTGATTGAAAAGGATGGTCCGTTTCCTTGAAGACGATAGTCCGTTGATTGTAGAGCTTCTTCTGCCTCTTGTGCCTCTTGACGAGACATCCTCCTGCTTCCTGGTCGGGGGGTGCCGCTGCTAATGATCATTCGGTCACTAGAGGTCCCCCTTTTATACTGATTATACAGGGTCTTTGATTTCATAATCAGTATTAAAGGAGGACCTCTAGTGACCGCAAAATGCATGTAATTTTCCACCATGTATGTCACACTTTTCCCTGTTTTTGGTAAAGGTTTAACTGAGCACAACTGTATGTGATAATGATTAAATCATGATTAGTGGAATTCAGTGCATTTCTCTTTATATTCCAGGAGGAAGTAAAAATATATTTTAGAAAGCTACTTGGCCATAAGAACTGTGATAACTGGATAGGATACCTGCATAAACTTATATATTAGTTTCACATAGATACATGGAGAGACAGAACAAAGGTCTGTTCTTATAGACCAGCCATTCCTAGGGCGGGATTCTGTAAGGGAATTGGGCCTCCAGATAAAAGAAAGAAATCAAGTCTAAGGTGTTTTTATCAGTATGAGTTTTCTCACAGCTCTTGATCAATTGGTGTGAGATAATAGTAAATACTGTAAGTTAATAAGTAATAAATATTTTGGGCCTGATCCAGTGAAATCAAGGGTTTGAAAATACCCTGTGCAATTAGGTGACATGAGAAAGAGGCAGTGAAGTAGCGAGGATGGAGCCAGTGGAGCTTGTGCTCCGGGCGCTGGCAGACTAGTATATTACTAATATATTGGTAATTCATTTTCTACATAGACTTTCAGTGTGGCAATAATTAATGTGAGGCAGAAAGAGAAGAACTCAACAATCATTATTTATTTAAGTAAAAACAATACTTACTTTTCAGCAAATGTTAAGGAACATGCTCATCCCGCTCCTTGGCCCACTACATGATGGGAGGATGGGGCTGGTGGGGGCCGTATCATTCACTTGCTCCAGGAGCCATTAATCCATGCTACACTTCTGAGAGCATGAGAAAGCTTTGAGAAAGGGCACATCTGCCCGAAACGCGTCAGTTTAGTTTTCCTGCGATTGTGTTTTATGTGACCAGTGCCTCCTGTGTCGACAGAGTACTGTTTCATCTGGCCATTAGGAGGTCCCCCAGCCACCTGCCTGCACGTGTGTTCTGTTCTGAGTTTTAAATCCGCACAACACGCCACCTCCTTATCATATCACACAAGTATAAAGAATATAAAAATGCCAATTACAATCTGATTGGTTGCTATAAGTAACATCTCAATTTACTTCTTATTGGAAGCCTGTGAAAACCTAGCCCTTCAAGCGGTATGCTTCTAAATTACAGTTACATACCAAAGTAATGATATCCTTTATGTCACTTTTAATTGTTGAATTACACTTACCATCTTCTGCCACTAAAAAGCTTTCAGTATCTCGGTGTTCTCCCCTTGGTTATATTTTAACCTTCTAAATGTTTCTCATTTCCAAATTGTAAATCTCTTATCAGTTTCTAAATCCCTCTGAAATGTTGTAGTAAGAATATACGTCCCGAGTTTTGTAACGATTCATTTATATGTAATGCCAAAACCCATTGCAGATTGCTTTGATCTCTCCAATTTGACATTTTTCCCCCTAAAATCACATCTGTTTATTGTTGACTTTAGCTTTCTCTTGTAGTGATACATGAAGAACAACATATTTATGCTATCATTACTTCAGCAAGGAATTTATTTTTATGCATTTTGGGGATCTTGATTTTCAGTAGTCCTGTGCATTATTCAGGTTATTATTAAGTTTGCATGGTCCAAGTAGCTTCATGTATTGGGCACTGGGCCACAAGAAACATTTGCCGCACCACAATAACTCAGCTATGATTTATCCTGGTGATACTGCCAAGAACACATATCACTACTGTAACGTTTAACATCTTGAAATCATAACTGCCCCAAATCAAAGCACTGAAAGGCATAATCATAATCATGGAGAAAAAAATGTCCTGCAACTTGGTAGATATTATTGTGAAGAATGGAAGCTTTCAAAATATTCAAAAAGCAAAGGCTGGTAATGTCACCACAAAAGAGAATCACCTTAGGCATTGAAATATGCCACCACAAAAGAGAATCACTCTAGGCATTGAAATATGCATGGATGTCTTACTTGTAAGTAAGTGTAAAATCCACTTGCGTATTTTTACGATCAGATAAACTGCACATGCCCAGAAGACAAACATACGCACGTAAACCATGGCTGACTGATTCACACACACGGATGTCAGACTTAGGACTTATGAACACATCAGCACTGGGCAAGTCCCGCATGTGTGGCTAGAGGAGCAAGACATAATGCAGATGAGCTACACACGGGCTACTAATGTACAGTATGGGCATTCCAATAGAGTTAGTACTGATTCACTGGTAGGAGTGCCTTGTATAAACTAATATATGTATGGGAAAAGTTAAGGTTGCTCTCAACGGTTCGTAGGTTGAAGAACCGTATTGTTTGCTGTGTGGCCACGTGTCTTCTACTTAGTTCAGTTTAAATTAAATAAATAAAGGCTTGTTTATTTAATCCTATGCTGATTTTACATTTTATGCTTGAGATTTTAACATTGTGAAGGTGCCATCATTTGGTCAGAGTATGCGTTTCTGTGTATTGTAAAGTGCGTCCTGCTTATTCTTATTTCAAATTGTATTTTAATGGTTCATTTTGTTTTCATATATTTATGAGAGTACGAGCTGTTTTTATTAAAAAAAAGTAACTTTCCAAAGCCTAATCAGTGCGTTTAGTTACATGTATGTTTAGATCATAAGCATTTTGAAGCACCATTACGCACGACCGATTCACAGCTAATAAAGTCTGTATGTAACTAATTATACGCAGCATAGGGGCCCTAGGCAGAAAAAACAAACCCAGCCCCCTTCCTCAGCAAAAACTTGACGGTTTTATTTTATTTAAATTTTTTTTCAAGCACGCTGAAAACAGTGCTGTGTTGCCATAGCAACACATACACAGTCCCTGGACGCAGCGGTCCTGGCACTGTGTATGTGACTACAGTGTCCGGGAAGTGAAGGCACCGCGTGGGGCCGTGGAAGCCAGTACAGTGCCACCAGGATGATGAACCCAGTGGCACTATACTGGCTGCTGCGACCCCGCGTGGGGCCTTCACTTCACACATGCAGGCTTGCAGAAAAAAAAAGTAAATGTGTGCACTGGGCCCCTAGGGACCCCTGACCTGCGGAGCCATAGGCGGCTGCCTATACGGCCTATGCCATGGGCCGCCTATGATACGCAGGAAAGACTTACGTCCGTACGTTGCACTCCAGACACAGGGGGAGTGGCTAATCGGTTTCTTTCTCTTCTCTGAATCGGTATTGCAGATCTTTTGCATGCGTATATTTAGGTAAGTTCACAATTTTACTGATTCACACTTAATACTCTTAAGTGTGAATCAGGACCATTGTGTTTATGTAAGAAAACCGATAGACAGACAGATATGAGACAAATAGATATGAGAGAGACAGATAGAGCAGAATTCAGACTAATGATGCCTCTGTGCTCTGAGATCCAGCCCCCCTGTAGGGTGAGGATTATATGGACATACACTCTAATGACCCTACCTCATAACTTCTGCACTGTCCACACTTAAAATGTGAATGGTGTGGAATTCTGAATAGTTTGGAGGGGACTTACCACATCCTAAGTATGAGATAGACAGATAAACAGATAGATAGATATGAGATAGATAGATATGAGATAGATAGATAGATAGATAGATAGATAGATAGATAGATAGATAGATAGATAGAT
>WWET01001072.1:432667-454307 GCA_011038615.1 Limnodynastes dumerilii | reverse complement strand
GACTGGACCAAGCAGGCAAGACTGGACCAAGCAGGCTGGACTGGATCAAGAAGACAGGACTGGATCAAGAAGACAGGACTGACCAAGGAGTACCAGGCACATGGGAGACCTGATTGTTCTGGCAACGATGGAACACTGCACAGGGTTTAAATGTGCGCCCTGTGCACTGATTGGCTGGAGGACCAGAGACCATGAAGATCATTGGAGAAGCGTCGTCACATGATCCATCCAAGATGGCAGCGCCCATGGATCAGAACACTGCCACACTTGCCGCGCCCAGAACCCCACGTGGAGGACGCCGCATCAAGACTGGTAAGTATGAGCAGAGGCTGTCACTGTTTCAGTGACAGACCCCGACGAGCTGCAGCAGCCGCGCGCTGGGAGAGGGACGCCGTCAGAGAACCAGGAAGCAGGTAAGTGCGGCGTCTGCCGCGGCTTGTGATACCCCTGAGAATACTAGTGAAACAACACTTAAACAAAAGTGGTTCCAGAGTACAGGTCTGTCCCTGACATCCCTGAAGTTGTGGCAGATATCTGAGGAGTAGAGAAAGTAAGAAATGAGTTAATCAATCTTTCTGAAGAAAATTGTGTTTCCTGAGCAAAATTATTATTGGTAAAATTAGGTTGAGACAATTTGACAAATTCCTTTATAATTTAGTGATAGAAGTTAACCTGTGGTTCTCCACCTGGTGTTGTGTAACTATAGGCTAAAGATGCTCCAATAACATAGCATAGCTTGCATGCAGGGCACCAGGACTTGGGTGCATCATTTGGCTGCACTTCTGATGTATCCATGACCTGTAGCTGCAGACCACGCAAAGGGCTGGATCCAGACTTAAGTGCTTGAAATTAGTTACTCCTGGGCTAAACCATGTTGACTGCAGGGGAGTCATATTTCATCTGTTGCAAACAGTATTAGAGTTGAGAGGTGATGTTTCCTATCCCAAGTCTAAATAACAGTGTGATAGTAAAGCTGGTCAGTATCTGTGTGCTGTAAGCAATTCAAAGATAGATCCCTCCATGCAAAGAATACAATTAACTTGACTCCCCCTGCAATCAACATGGTTTAGCCCAGGAGTAACTCATTTCAAGCACTTAAGTCTGGATCCAGCCCAATGTATTTATGCATTACAGTAGTTCTTGGGAGGATTGAATAGATGTAAAAGGGGGCTGGAGAGATAGGGAAGGAAATCGTGGAGCATACTGAGTCCTCCTATGAAGGTCATATAGATCCCTCTTAATAATAAGGCTATTTGCCATGGGGCCTACGATACCTATATCTGCCATTGCCTCATTTAGTGCATCGACAGACACCATACCAGATGCTAGAAAACACATTCTCTGAGAGTGGTAGCACAAAGTTCATCTCTAAAAATCATCAGACTCAGTGGACCGGATTCACAATGAAATACTCAGACAGACTTAAATACACAACTAAGGGAGTCTGCTGGTAAATGGTACTGCACAAGCCGACCAATGCTGCGCTCTGTGCGGATATCAGCTCCCCGCATGGGGGGTGGGCATAGGCATGTACATTGTACAGTAAGGGCTTAAGTACAGGAAGGGTCTCCGTGCAGAATACTTAAGGCAGGGTCCTTGTTTAATGTTGCTTCCCAGTTGTTCCTTATTTATTAACATAGGGCAATTATTCTGTAATCCAAATCGATAAAGCACAATTTATTAGGAGAGTTCAAATTAGTCATATATATTTATGTTTGTTTGCCTCCATCTTGTTTGTAGGTGATTTCCATTACTTCCATAAGAGGTCATGGTCACACATGGTCATTAGCTACAGTGTCCTCACTTCTTACTGTGTTTATGGAAAACTTCAGTGGATAATAAGATCCATGGGCCTGATTCACAAAAATGTAAGTAAGGGGACTTACGCAAGTCATTTGCGTAAGTCCCTTTTACATGTAACATCGGTGCATGCGAGCGCAAGATGTTATGTGTCGGAAGTTTGTTCTGTGCAGAAGCAATTACATAAAAAAGGGGCCAGCATTTACTTTCCGCATGCCTAAACCCCGCAGATCCCTGCGTATAATTTAAGGTAGGGTTCTGGACACTTCATAGGTCCACAACTCCGTAAGAAGGAGGGGAGTGATAGGGGTGTGCACTACCCTCCTCCTCCATGCTTACTTTCAGATTTGCGCACGTACGTAAGTCACACTCAAATCTGAATCAGGTCCCATATTTGTTTACACAGATTCTGCTGCATTTTGCACTTATCTGGGTAGATAAGGATTGGACACGTGTGTACCCAGCTATATGAAGAGTGTCAGCTTACAAGAAATAGTTTGCACTGTAATTTTGCACTGTAGGGAGGGGTAATTAATGTTCTTCACATTTAGAGACCGGTTAGGAGCAAATTTGCATCTGGACAATACCTGTAGCAATGCAAGAGAGGCAAATTAATGATTTTCTTTATTTACATGCAGAGCAGGGGTAGAACTGCCATTGTTGCAACGGCACCGGGGCCCATGCTGATACAGGGGCCCAAAGCCATCTTCACCGCACTGCTGAAGCTCTCCACTCGGTTACCTGGGATATCATCAGGACCAAAGCATATTTTTTGCACATGTTCCCACAACTCTCTAGTTCAACCGCTCGTACAGAGACATACTTTTTGTTGCATGTAGCTTGCAAGTGCCATACCTCCCAACCATCTTGCTTTTGGCTTTTCAAGGTTTTGTCCAAATCAACTAACAGTGGAAACAGCCATTTTTAAGAGAGAGTAGAGGGTTAGGGGATGCCTTGCACGGCCCAGATTGCGGACGCATTCTCTTCATGGGTGACATCATGTACCTTTATGTGGCATGGTCACACCTCCCTCTCAGATTCCCCTACACCTAATGGGAATGATCCAGATCAGAGCATAAATGTGAATTCAGCAAACGGGCCATAGATAAGTGGGACGGGCTGTGTGTGATCCAAAAACACACACAACAGTGTCTGGATGGCAACCAATTACAGCATGTAGCCTATGGGTACACATCACCTAAGCTTAATGCAGCTGCTGAAATGTGAATAGACTAAAACAAATAAAATGAAAAATGTAAATAATAAAAATAATAAATAAATGTCTTTGAGCAGGACCGCCATCAGGGGGGGACAGCCGGGCCTAGTGTCCCGGGCCCGGACAGAGAGGTGGCACGGGATAGCCCCAGGCCTCCTCTCTGTCCTGCCCAGGTCACCATGTACCCAGGAAGGACCGCTAGTAATTTGCAGCCCTGCCAATAATTTGTGGCATCACACAAGCAATGCAGGGAGCGCAGGGTCTGTCTCACTCCCTGCACCTTCCAAAGTAATAATTTCTGCAGGGCATGGCTTCTTTTATATTGCAAATCTTTTCATGATAGATAGATAGATAGATAGATAGATAGATAGATAGATAGATAGATAGATAGATAGATAGATGATACAGCTTTTGATATTTACAATTTTTTCAAGTCTTGCACCCTAAATTAAGGAATATATTATTTATAAGTAGGTGCATCCCAGGTTTTTGCATGTAAAAAAAAAACTTTGAGTGTCAGCCCCCAGCGCTTACACATGTCCTGGTGCTGATGCAAATGTTTTGACGTAAAGGGTCCTCGATTCTGTCTGTATCCACTTGCCTTGGCACACCCTTACTGTGCCTCTTCCCTCACATTTATTTATTAACTGGTTTTTATATAGCGCCATCAGGTTACGTAAAGCTTTACAATTTTAGCAATCATTATAACAAGACTGGGTGGTGACAGACAGGCTGGGTAGGTGAGAGGGCCACGACACGCTCTTCAGAAAGCAAGAAGCAGCCCCATTTGTGTTAAGGTCTAAATGGGCCGCAATTGTTTTCCTCAAAAATCACGCAGCAATACACCACTTCAGCTGGTACATGCTCACCTCTGGATCAGGGGGAGACGTAGAACTAGTGAGAGCCAAGTGAGAGCCAAAAAATTATTTCCGGCTGTCTCTATCTCGAATAGGCAGCCGTTTTCAGTTTTTTCTCTTTCAAAATGGATGAGTAGGCCAATTGGCATACTTAGCCATTCATTTTCGGAAGCGCCTCCCCCGAATCCGTTGCACCTGCCACAGACACCAACGGAGAGGTGAGTAACCTCTCTGGGGAAAGGAGGGTTAGGGTTAGGGCCATGGTAGGGGAGGGTTTAGGTAATGATCAGGCTGCGGGGAAGGGAGGGTTAGGGTCATGGAAGGGGAGGGTTAGGGTAAGGATTAAGGAAAGGGTTGGGGTTAGATTTTTTTACTAACGTTTCGGAGCACTGTTTTGGGGCTCCAGGAACCGATTGCTTTACCTCTTCGAGGCAATCGATTTCCCAGCCAGTTCGGAACTGGCTGGAACTTTCGCAATAGGGCCGTTCTCAGCAGGGACCCACACCCGCCCAATGTTGGGAGGTATGATATACTCATTTTTAATTCATAATTTTCAGATGAGCCAAGACACATCACTTCTCTGCTCAAAATCTGTTTGCACATTTGAAATCTGCTTCCCCCTTCACTGCACATTGTTTAGCCAAGGTTCAGATTTGCTCTTTGACCTCAGGTCAAGTCAGGTGTTATGGTTCAACTCTAAATTGCAATGCAAAAAAATAACGATTTAGTACAGTATTTCTCATGCAATAAAAAAAATAAACGGGTACACATGTTAATAAGAAGAAATGTACAAAGAGAATAGTAGTAGTAGTAGTAATAATAGTAGTAAGTCAAAGGGAATTAAAACAATTCAGACAAATGCAAAGTGGGTATTTTACATCTTCTCGCTTTGGAAAATCCTTGTATATAGTTCCAATTTTTTTTTCACTTCTGATATATTTCAACAGCGGACCGTGTTGTGGTCACAAGAAGGAGGGATTTAAAATTACAATGTACAGTAAGGACAGGGATTCGCCAGCTTCAATACCCTCATTCACGGTGTTTTAGCATATTAAGTGGGGACGGATCACAAGTTTAAAGTGGGGTCTAGCTCTTAGGCATCCGTGTGAAGAATGGGCATGTCTTCCTATGCACTCGCAGGGAGCTGTGGATACAGAGAGGAGTGTGATCAGAAGTCTAATATTGCTGATAATGCTGATTTATATAACAAGTTTTGTTTTACATTTACATATTTGCTAGATTAATGTATAGTAACTGAGGGGTAGATCCAGACCTACATACGTGAGCAATTTGATGTAAAATCTTACATTATTACTTAATGCGCATACACACGGCAGATGTTACGCCACGTAACTCAGAGCGTACGGGCCAGTTACGTTGCAGCAGCGTAACAATGCACGAAGGGGCGTGCCAGGCATACGACAACCATAATTACGCTTCGGAGGCGGGGTGAGGCATTTAAATCGTACAGTATGGGTGTGTTTAGGCTCGTAAGTACGTGAGGCCTATACGTACGTCAGTACATACGCTGTGTAAAGTTAAGGTAGGGTTTGGGAAGCATAAAACAGCCAAAGTACGTACATTCGAGGAGAGTGCCTAGGGGAGTGCTTAGAAAGTATGCTAGCGTAAATGCGCTGCGTGATGAAACAATGGAGGCGTAGCTCTGGATCTGGCCCTGAATGAGTTCACGTTCAAGTCTTTGCTTCTAACTCTAAAGAAGTCTCAGGGATCCCACAGCATTTATAAAAATCTATGTTTCGTTAACTGTTACATTTGCTAATTTTGTATTGAACGTTAACTTGAGTCTGCAGTAGTCATTAAATAAGGAATACCATGGATGCAGGAAAACAGACAGGACACCTTAACAATTCCTGCAATGTCTTTCCAGTCAGATAAATGTATACCAGGCGTATTCACTGCACATATGCCCATGCTTTATAGCCATGACTGAGGGGAGCTCTGTAGTACTCCTGCCTGCACCCTGGTGTAACCACTAACTGACAAAACTACGATACGACTGATGACTATGCACCATCCCTACCCTGTATGTCTCTACTGTTTTTTGTTGTTGTATTTTGTACGGCGCTGTGGACACCTTGTGTTGCCTTATAAATAAAAGATAATAATAATAATAATAATAAAATGCACCTGAACACAATGAAAGCTGAGTGGGCTTCCAAAAAGATGTGTCACAAGTACATTCTCTGTATGTGCTGGATTAGCCACATAGGACCTTATTCACAGTTTAGAACAGATCTTCCAGCCCCGTAACCCGCCCCTTGTTTTTAGGTATCTTATGGCAAGTTACGAGTGCCATAGCGCTACCATATCTAACCATGCAATGTATGGACATTGCCTCTCCCCACCCTCCCTGGCTAATCTAAAATCTAAATCCCTCCCCCTTCTCACTTCACCCTAAGCACGCCCCGAGGCGGCATTACGCTGCCTCTTTCTACTTAAAGTACTCTGAACTACGCATGACTAAGAAGCACAATGGGGTAGATCCAGAACTACGTGTGCCGTACGTTTATTCACGGAGCGTATTTTCGTCTGTATGTCTCTACTGTTTTTTGTTGTTGTATTTTGTACGGCGCTGTGGACAACTTGTGTTGCCTTATAAATAAAAGATAAAAATAATAATAATAATAATAAAATGCACCTGAACACAATGAAAGCTGAGTGGGCTTCCAAAAAGATGTGTCACAAGTACATTCTCTGTATGTGCTGGATTAGCCACATAGGACCTTATTCACAGTTTAGAACAGATCTTCCAGCCCCGTAACCCGCCCCTTGTTTTTAGGTATCTTATGGCACGTTACGAGTGCCATAATGCTACCATATCTAACCGTGCAATGTACGGACATTGCCTCTCCCCACCCTCCCCGGCTAATCTATAATCTAAATCCCTCCCCCTTCTCACTTCACCCTAAGCACGCCCCGAGGTGGCATTACGCTGCCTCTTTCTACTTAAAGTACTCTGAACTACGCATGCATAAGAAGCACAAGCTTCTTAAGTGTAAATCAGGCCCATAAATTCTACCAATAAAGTAGGTGCAGTTGTACAGTGGTTGTGACGACCCCAACATCCATACATCTCACTGTAGGCATGAGTGATGTTTTTAAAACTGATCAGCAAAATATTTGCCTTATTTAGCAATTAGTTACAACATTTTGCACATTTCACCATTGGAATTTGGCCTTAAGTGCTCCCTGGCCTACCCATTTCATACCTTAGAGCAGAATGAATTGATGACATCGTGTCAGCTCTATGTATAGAATAAAGCTTCAGGAAAATGAATGTTTACAACACAGTGGCATCCACATGCACAATAAGGAAAATGATACTTCAGTAATTGAATGTCAGAAAGCAGCCAGGTTACAAAATCCTGCTGCTGACATTAGTCTTTTAGGCAAACAACCCCTGTTCATCTTGCACCTCTAAAGTAATGAACTCTATAAGGAATGAAATTGGACAGTGTTCATACATAACATATATAAGTATATCAGGGTTGACGACTGGAGAAAGGGCTTAATGACGCTACTGCACCTCGCAGTAGTGTTTCACAAATTCCACTGGTGGTAGGCGTCCCTATTTTTCTCCAGTATACACGACAAGGAGTCCATATGGTGAGTATATAAAGTGTAGTGTGTCTCAATGGTTCCTATTACAATTGAATCCAATCTATTCACAATGGGACAAATTCAGATTTAATAAAGATAGCCCACTTACGCACGTAGCACATAATTTGGCTAAATGGACTAACATTACTACCATCTTACGGAACTTAGTTCCGTAAGATGCCATTTACGTGGTAAGGGGCTGTGCTTCTATTCTGCCTGCCAAGGTGGGTGGGGGGAAGCATGTAAATTGTACAGTGAGGGAGGTTTCTCCCACTTAGAAGCGGATCAGCGGTCAGACGGGCCGCTGATCCTGAAGCGTGACTTAAGGCTGCCTTATGGCAGCATAAGTCACACTTGTTCCGCACGAATTCACTCCCCTCTGTCATTCGGACGGGCATGGAAAACGTGCGGGAGTCTGGATCCGGTCCAATATTATTCTTTTGAGCCATCAGCATAAATCAGTAAATCCTTTTTCATCAACCTTCTCATGTATGGGATTTTCTCCTCCTGTATTTATACCTCCTTATAGGCAAATTATTTTGCTCCACCGTAATAAAGTGAGAATAAGAGAAAAGCAACAATGGACCGGATTCACACCCAAGAAGCTGATGCGTATAATTAAGAATTCACCTACAGCGTATGCGTAGTCAAACTGACTGCGCAAGCTATGTATGGATGGAGTTTCACTACGTGCTGTCTTTTAAGTTAGTTAAGTAAGAAGAACGTGTGCCATGGCAGCCTTGGGACATTTTTAAGTAGAGTGGGTGGGGGGAGGGATTTAAATGAGCCGGGGAGGGCGTGGGGAAGGGATCTCCATGAGTATTTTCCTTAGGTGCCTTCCCTATACACTTCCTGGCTTCAAAATACACATAGTGACTTAAGGTAGCCCTATGGCACTCTTAAGTGCCATTAGGCTCCTAAAAACGAGGGCGGGTTGTGCGGCTGGACGGGTGAATTAGGTTGCACCTAACTCATTCTTAACTGTAAATCCGGTCCAATGTTCCAAACTATAAAACTTATATAAAATCCATTACAAAATTCCCCAGCGGTATGCACCATTAAACCAACTTCCGACTATGATGTCAGTATAAATGTGACACAGAACAGAGGGTGAGATAACTGCGGACCCACCACCACACTATACAGAGATATTACCTTCTCATGCTGCCTGCAGAGAAAGAATCTGACACATCTAACCACAACACTAACGCGTTTCAACTAGCAATGTGGTATTTTTCAAAGTGAGTCTGGAATAGGCAGCAGGGACATGGTGAGTTAGGCTTCAGGACAGAGAGGGTTAAGATTAGGCTGGTAAAAGAGAAAGGTAAGCGTTAGACTGTGGGACAGAGAGGGTTAAGGTTAGGCTTCTAGAATCGGAAGTTCTAGGGTGAGGGTTAAGGTAATGGTTGGTGTAAGGGGATGGTTATTGATAAAAACAAGCAATTCTAATAAAATATATCATATCACCACTGAACTGATTCCTCCCCATATCATCTCCTCATTTTACCCTCTAGCTTCTCCGAAAATTGCACTATCCATTTTCCCCTCATTGGCTCTTTTCAGATCCACCAGTTTCACTCTCCAGCCCTCACTTCTTCTCTCATCTGTTTCCCCAATTTCACTCTCCAACTCCCTTCCCTTGTTCACACAGATTCTCAAAATTTTCCTCTCCAGTTATTCAGTAACCAAAATTTCCCTCTCTAGTTCCTCCATATTCACACTCTAGTCCTCCTTGTTTCCTCTACAGGCTCCCCATATTTTCACTTCGCACTTCCCCTTGTTCAGTTTATCTTCAATTTTATTCTCCAGATCCGCCATTCATCTTCTCATTAACTCTTCCTTTCTTCATTTACACTTCAGGCCTGATCCAGAGCTACGCTGTGCCGTGGTTCATATTTACGGCCAGCGTAGCTCTAATGGACTCCCCCGACACTCCCCCTGTGGCCAGCGTAATTACACACTGTTACGCCGGCTGAAGGCTACCCTAACTTCAGACCTGAGTTTATATTGTAACATGCGCATACCATATGGGCCTGATCCAGAGCTACGCTGTGCCGTAGTACATACTTACGGCCGGCGTAATTTAAACACTGTTACGCCGACTGAAGTCTACCCTAACTTCCGCTGTAACAGTGTGTAATTATGCTGGCCACATGAACGTAAAACCCTAACCCAGCCCTCCACCTCTAATTTCTGTCCCTCCCCCCGCCTACCATCCGTAACTACAGCGTAGTTACAGAGCAGCCCACCCCTTCCTCCATAACTACACTGTAGTGACTGACACACGATCCAGAGCCCAGATAAACCATGATTACACCAGAAATGCCGATCTTACGCAGCCACCCGCCGTAACTATGGCGAGCGCCGTAGCTCTGGATCAGGCCCTTTATCTCCAAAAGTCTTCAACTGACCCCATAACTTTCTCCTCTTCTCCTGCTTTTCTAGGGCTCACTGGATCATCTAAAAACTGTAATGTCTTTAAACAGCAGCACTAGCAAACAGCACCAAAGCTGTAAGGGCAGGGATAACGTTTCTTTTCTGTGTCTTCATATTAGTTGATGCAACTAATAACCTACACCACCAACGTCTGTACCACCTGGCCACCAGTTGAATGCATACCACCAATTCATAACCCCATGACCTATGGAATCTAATCTACAAAAAAAATAACTTCCAAAAAAAACCCAGAAAACAATCTGACAATCTGAACTAAAAGCAATGGGTTGGACTAACAAATTATAAAAACAGATTTAAGTATTTTCACAAGTGCACTAATGCTAATGTGGGCAACAGGCAACTCACTGGACACTAATCTATAATCCCAAACTATTGAATACAGCTTTGCTCTGACTTTCTAACATGTCTGCGCAGAATCAAGAGATATGGATATATATAATTTAATTATAACTATACTAAATATCAAATATATACATTATAGAATGTATATAAATTTGAGGCACCCTGTGATAATCAAAGAGGGTCCATTACTGCAACTGACGTGACAGGAGGCCATGAGAATCACCCTAAACAAAACAAAAGACCAACATGTTACAAAACATAACCTGAATTAAATAGAGAAACAGCAATCATAGGAAAGACTGTCGTGACACATAGGTCCTTGTGTGTCTGGCATAGAGCAACACGCTAGATTTTTTAATTTGTTTGGAATAAGTATAACTGGTTTATTCTTTTTAATGAATAAAGGGTCCATGTGGCCCGAAGTGTATGAGGTTGCCAATCATTGCTCTATACCCATTTAGTTCTCACCGAATCCAGGAGGCATTGTGTTTATTGATCATCCTCATCTGTTAATGAAGACACTTTATTATGGAAAGTATATGCTTTTTATTTATTCTTTTTTTGTCGTTTTCTGTTGAGTCTTAGGGCAAGATTTACTAAACTGCAAAAAAGGAAAAGTGAAGATTGCCCAAAGCAACCAATTAGATTGTAGCTCTCACTTTACTATTACATACTAGAGAATGTCAGCTAGAATCTGATTGGCTGCTCTGGGCAACATAATTTTTTTATGCAGTTTAGTAATTAATCGTAGATGTATATTTAACAATAGTAATATTCAATAAAAACAATAGAGGCAAATCTTTTGCTCCACACAAATTCAGTCTATTGTATGTGAAAGTATTTTGCATTTTCAGTTATACTTATCTGCATTTCCTCCATAACACATTCAAAGAAAACAGAAGCCCTGTGTTGTCTCATGGTGAGATCAGTTATGTACAATGGAAATGAGAATATAGCGTGTTAAAGTCACCTTTGAAAAGGAGAGCGGACATTAGATTAATGAAGTTGCCGTGTGGGCGTTTTGCAGAAGTAATATATAAACAGAGAATGTAAAATGTCAACGGGTAGATCACAAGGTACACTACATTCCACACACACATGGTAAGCTGACACATCAGCAGAATGTACAATCTACTGACAAGTGACAAAACCCTATAGCAATCTGCATTACCGCTCCCTATCATTTTATATAGCTTCTCCAAGCTTCATACTTTATGTTAATCAAGTGAGATAATCTGAAGACTCTTGAGTTGGCTAAAGTTATATAATACACCTGTGTACTGCATAGAGACATTGGATTGGATTCACACCTAAGAAACTCTGGCTTCTTAGGTGTGTAATTTTAAGAATGTAACTACTGTGCATGCGCAGTAGGCAATCTACATACCAGTTAGGTACGTAGAGTGCCTCTGTATGATCTTTAAAGACCACATGGAGTAGTTTCAAAAGAAAGAGGCGTGCTTATGCCGTCTTGGGGAGTGCTTAGTAAGAAGTTGGAGGGATTTAGATTATCTGGGGAGAGGCATTCTCTGTGCGTAGTTTCCTTCTTAATAAGGAAACTACGAACAGTAAGATAAGGTAGTCATATGGCACGGGAAGCAGGTTTTGGGCTTAGCTGTGAGCACGGTCCATTGTAGCAGAAACAGCACACATTGAACAGGCAGTCAATCAGTCACTTTGGACCAGAAGTTAGTACCTCACATTGATAATGTTGGATACACACTATACAATTATTAATCCAGTCAACCGCTAACCTGCTGATCAACCCAACAATTGTATAGTGTGTATGCTGGACCAATTTGTTGGATGCCAACAAAAAGGTCCTGAAATGCTTCTGACATTAATAAGATTGGTCAGTTTGCATAAATGATGTAACCGATGTTGTGCTGTTCCTATAAGAAAGGCACAGTGCGGCCATAAGCTTATCCCAATTATGAGCAAGTGTGTAAGTTTTAAACAATTTTCCCAGAAATTGTACAACTTTATTGGGAGAAATCGTGAAAGTGTGTACTCAGCAGTAAGGTCAGCGCCTCACATTGTACTAATAGTCATTCTCTTACATTGAACCGACAGTTAGTACCTCACACTGACAGTGTGTCACAATGTATGAACAGTTAGCATCTTCCACTGTACCAGCTGTCAGGATACACAGAATACTGCAGGTAATAGAGATAAATATCCTATTGCAGCATATGTGGTATTGTGCACAATTAGTCAGGATACTCAGGATCCTGCAGGTAATAGAAATAAGTATCCTATAGCAGCATATGTGGTATTGTGCACAGGTAGTCAGGATACACAGGATACTGCAGGTAATAGAGATAAGTATCCTATAGCAGTACATGTGGTATTGTGCGCAGGTATTCAGGATATACAGGATACTGCAGTAACCATCCAGTAGCTATGCAGGTGGTGAAGCACACAGGTAGACACATAGGACAATGCAGGTAATATAGATATGTATTCTATAGCAGTACAGCAGGTATAACACACAGATAGTCAGGATGCACAGGACACTGCAGGTAATAAGGAAAATATCCTATAGCAGTGCAGGGGTTTGGCACACAAGATGTCATACTTCAGAACAATGGACCATATCCAGAACTAATAACGCCAGCTGACTTACGCAAGTGGGGTGCGTAAGCTGGCCTTTGCAAGCTCATTGCTCATTGCGTGCGGCAGGTGTAATGCATCGGAACTCAACATATGGATCACAATTCCATACATTCAGAGTCCTGTACGTTAGGGCGTGACAGCCCTCCATACATCTGTGTAGACGCATTAGAGGTGGGGAGAGACGTTAAAATGTGAACGTATGGGCAGGGTTACACACTTCCATATGTCAGAGCAGGGAGATCTGTGTGGAAAAGTTAAAATTCATCCGTGAGAGGGGAGCGAACTCCATAAGTGGGGAACTCTCAAATCTGCATAATAATAATAATAATCTCAGATAGACCTATGATACTTTAAAATGTGCTTTTCCATTTGAACAAACTTATATCATTTACACATAGAGCTAGAGTATATTACTGGACATGAGCTCTTTCATATGTCTATAATAATAAAAAAAAAAAGTAAAACAATATATTAAAATTCCTCAAGTTAGATTTGTCACCAGACGCCTTGTGGCCAGAGTAAATCTTCAGTGACAACGTTGTTGAAAATCACCATAGCAACATTAAATGAAAACAGCAAAGGCTTTATATTAACTTCTCTTTCTTTTCTTTGTTTCCTTTCTGCAATTTATTTCCTCTCCTTTGTCTTTCTTTTTCTTTGTCTCATAATCAGAGCTTCTTAATGTTTCAAAATCCTACAAAAACATTTCTGTAAGCCGTCACTCTCCAATAATTCCAAGTAAATGTATACTTTCCTTATATATTATTTATTACCAGGTGTAGAGGGTGGCCAGGATAAAAATACATCCTGTTCATTGTTCTCTTTAATGTATATATGTGTCTTTACTTATCTCTCTATGTATGCACAGGGGTGTGTATATCACTCCCCATCTATGAAATGTCAGCTTGTGTTTGCTTTCTAATTTAACTATAGACCATATTCTTTATCTGCACACATACCTATATACACAGTACACTTCTAAATATGTGGATGTGTGTCTCTCACTATCTAGGAAAAGGTGTTACAGCAGATCTGCCAAGTTAAGATCTCACTGGAAAAAACTTTCACATTACAGGTTGCTGTAAATGACCTCAATAAAACTTCCAGCCCCTTGTGGGTGAGACCTCCCTCGTCTGCTCTGACTAAATATAAAGTTTCCAGGACATAGACCGTACACAGCTGTGCTTAAACCACTCCAAGACCCGTCTCCATAAAGGTACACAGTATTCCGCTGCTGTAGTAGTATGTAGTAGTGCTGACTATTGTAACATGTTTACTGAGAGATTACTAATCTCTTAATAGATAGATGTTACATGGGAGTTTTTGCATGGGAGATTCATATATATTATTTAAATGTACATTTTCTAGGTTTTACAGAAACTTTAGGTACATTATTTATTTTTGAGGTTTCTTATGGTTTTTTTTTTCTTTTAAATTTGCATAGTAATTAATTTTCCAATTCCAAGGGTGGATAATACTGTTGTCTAATATTTATATTACATTTAGTAATTGTGTGTTCTAAAATATGTTTCATCTTTGAATAGAGAATATCATTGTCTATAAAAGGTATTCATATATTATGTGTTACATTATTCTGACTACACTGTCACTTAGCTTATCTGGCTGGACAAATGGAAGCATTCACAGAACATTTGTGACAGCTCCTTTAGAGTTCTCTTTGGTAATATCTGCAAAAGAGCTGCATTACATTTGTTTCTGAGCAAATGTCTCACATCACTCACTGAAGGCGTTTAGCATTGGAAGCTTGGTAGCTTTGTGTAATGAGCGTTTCACAAATGTAACTTGTTATGTAACAGCGCATTCATGACTTGTAATTGTAAATGCGGCATCTAAGATGCAGGATCCAGTAGGAGCACAGAGTTTCCATCATTGACTTCCGTAACATGGTATTGTTGGATTAGCCCTTGTCTGTCTGGACCACTTTCACTCTAAAGTGTGAGTCAGGTGTGGACAGAACCTGCCCCTAACCGGCCCCCCGTTTTTAGGAACCTTCCTTAAGTAACCGTGCGTATTTTCCTTTATAAGACAGAAAATACGCACAGAGAAACCCTCCCTTCGCCCTCCCCGGCTAATCTAAATTCCTCCCACTTCTAACTAAAACCTCCCTGAGATGGCATTAGCAAGCCTTCTTCTTCCATAAGTACTCTGTGTGTACTTTAAAAAACGCACGGAGTCAATATATGTACCTAACTGGTTCGTAGATTGCGTACATGACCTACTACGCATGCACAGTATGTCGTTTCTGGAGATTCTGCACTTAAGAAGCCGGAGCTTCTTAAGTGTGAAGCAGGACCTCTGTGTCTGTGTTAGGAAACTTAGAATACAGCTCCAATAAGGCAGGGACTGATGTGAATAGGAAATATTCTCTGTAAAGCGCTACATAATCGGATAGCACTATAGAAAAACCTGTTAATAAATAATAAATAAATAATAATTGTTAATGCCATCCTGACAGTGGTTATTAAATTAAGCAATATTCCAGAATATTCCAGAATATTAAGCTCTCTATGTTTGTTTCTTCCTTATGTTTCTATAATCTATATCTATATAATATCTATATCCCTGGTTCCATATCTGGGATCCACCCCATATCAGTCTACAGAGCCCTGATATGGAACCAGGGGGCAGAGGTGTTAAAATCTCTGATGACTCCACCTTTGCCTCTAGTAAATTTAAACAAAACCCAAATTTTAACTTAAAAAATGTCTGAAAACTTAATGATGTAATTTATGTCATGCAGCCCCGCCCAGCCCCAGAAACAGTATGGATAGCAGTGCTGATTGACAGGGGCGGGGCTTCATGACTTGCTTTGCATAAATCACATTATTAAGCCCCTCCCCATATTGGTATCTATTTCTTCTCTTTAAAAATCACCCAGAGGGAAAAAATAAAAAATAGGCAACTCCGATATATATATATATATATTGCTGGCAATAACATAAGCATTTAGGCTATATTTACTAAACTGCAGAAAAGGAAAAGTAATGATGTTGCCCATGTGCAACCAATGAGATTCTAGCTCTCAATTTCCTATTACATACTAGAGAATGTCAGCTAGAATCTGATTTGGTTGCTATGGGCAACATCTTCACTTTTCCTTTTACACATTTTAGTAAATCTAGCCCTTAGAGTGATATCCCTCCTAATATATTGCAGAGGCAGAAAAAAAGGCTCTGATAAAATGGGTGACTGTTCTTCCTCTTATAAGTCAGGAATGCTATAAGATGCATTCTGCAGGCAAACGTCCATTATAATTACTCCAGGTATTTCGGGAATTTCAGAAATGACTTCATGTGGGGACATTAATTAAATCATAATAAAGCCTCTGCCAATCTTTCCGTCATTGTGTACATGAAAATGGTGACAAAGGTGACTTAGCTACTGCAGAATTTTACTGCAGAATTTTTTTGCTTGTAGTATGGAGAACAAGCAAGGTAACACTTTACGCCTTCTGAGAAACCTATAGTATGTGCTGGCATCAGACAATGGCAAACAAGTAATGTCATGAATACTAAAATGACATTTAGAATACATATTAGATCTATATCTTATTTATAGATTGCAGTGTTTTCTCCTGAAATGTTTTGCATATCTTACCTGGTAACACAATATTCAAAGGAAAAAATAATCATTTTCAGCGTGTAAAGTAATGTCTTCTGTGTGAGTATTATTTATTATTTTTGTATTTCTTCCACGTTCAAACATTGATGATCTTTAAAATCTGAAATTATTACTAACAGAAATGTATATATTAGAACACAAATTAAACAAAACAAAGAAAGTAGCAATAGATGCCTACTGCAAGGTTACAAAATCACTTGATTTGATTGGTGACTTTTAGTACGCCAGTCAAATACAATGGGAAAAGTGGTTGGCTGGGCTATGCTATGTGTCACATAACAATGTTGACTGGTGAATGACAAGGTTACAAGAGTACACAAAGACAATAAATGTAGTGTCTGAGCTTGATAGAAGGCTGGTGAATTGGTAGATTCTATTAGAAGGGTTATTAGGGTGATAAAGTTATTTTGGAGAATAGTTTATAGGAAAAATTATATGTTAGGAGAAAGGGGAACATTCCATTGATTAATTGCAGTCATATAAATGGGAATGGAATTAAATTATGAGCATGGATGAGTTGAATGGGTGGGGATGCAGCTTTGTCTGTAGTCATTTCTATTGGATTAGATAAAGCACAACTAGTCAATGTAGAGAATAACATAGCAGAAATAGCTATGTTATTCTCTACACTGGCTGGCCATAGCTGGTCACACACTAAGCAGATTATTGGTCCCAGCAGGAGGTGGGCAGATAAATGGGACAATTTCCCACTAGTGAAAGGTCCCGATATACCAGTGCCACTCACCTCTTCTGCTGGGACAGATAATAATGGCTGTAGAAGAAAAGTCCTGCCAAAATTTATAGGAGGCTTTTTGAAGCTGTTTGGCATGGGCCACCTGTCAGTCTCAACAGGATGCCCATACAGCAAGCTGATTGGCTGGCTAAACTCTGGTTAGTTGTGTGTGGCCCCTTGCCACTGGTCGGGGTTTCCCTATCTTTTTGACTCTATAATTATCGGTAAGTATAGCAGTAATATAGTAATGAAGGACCTGATCCAGACCTACGCCGATGCGCTGTGTGTACTAACGCTAAGCATATCAGCAGGCACTCCCCCTAACACTCCCCCTGTGGCCGGAGTAATTACACACCGTTACGCCGGCTGAAGGCTACCCTGACTTCAGCCGGGGTAACAGAGTGTAATTACGCCGGCCACAGCATCGTAACGTCCCAAACCCGCCCTTCCGTCCTCATTTGCTTACCTCTCCACGCCTTCCTTGCCTAACTACAGCTTAGTTACGGAGAAGAACGGCCCCCTCGCCGTAACTACACAACAGTTAGGGATGCCCGATCCTAAGGAACGGGATTCCCTAAATACGCCGGGCAATATCTGCCCGGCGCATGTGCAGATCGGCAGAAATGCCGATCTTACGCATACGCCCGCCGTGCCTACGGTGGCGGGCGTTAGTCTGGATCAAGCCCGAAGTTTCTGCATCTCTTGCGGAGGCCCTGTTTTTGGAAAATTTAGATACTGTAGACGCATACTTTAAAATGATTTCACCTATCCATCAAGTGATGATTATTACTAAAAAAAACTTTAAGCTAAATGTTTGTATTTGAATTTACAGTATAAAGATGCAAATACAGTTACAGTCACTATAAATGGGTGGAGAAACATATCACATAAAAGGGTTATTTTAGGGCTACTGTATACAGACATGCTTAGGACAGCCATGTCTCTGATGCTTTTAAGACTGAAGGCTACTCAGTTAATATTTCACTACTTTAATGTATGATTCTGTAGGTATTTTCCACATTGTGAGTAGACACCAGCTGACCCTTTGCTGTCACACTATCACAGTATCACAGTAACAAGTAAAATAATAAGAGATGTGAAAATCACACTGTAAGATACCAGTATTTATTATTCATTCATGTTCAAATGACTTCAGCACCAGTATAGTTATAAGAAATATACATGATACACCCACATTCATTGGCTGGTGCTATAGCTAAGCTTACAGATGTTACAAATAAATACTAACATAGGGCCGTCCCAGTACTCAACAGTCTCAGCTCTCAAGCTTTTCCAAGCTAACTACTGACTACATTTCCTTCAGTTAATTTCTATTGTGCTGGGATTCAGTCACATGATGTTTCTATGGCAACTCCCTTTATCTTTTGAATAAGCTAACATCAGTGTGTATTGCGTGTATATTTGATTCCTCTTTCATAAATACTGGCTTTGGTTGGCAACTGAACAATTGATTGAAAGAGGTAGAAAGGTGGAATTAATAGACACTGGGTATTTTGACAGCATTACCTCTTCAGGTGTAATAAAGTAAAGAATTTATAAAAAAAAATCACTGTACATTATAAGGGCTTGTACATAAGGCTGCATTTCTTCTATATATCATCTATTGTGTTAAGCATAGGGTGCTGTATCCTCACTTCTGATCTTCCCATTTGTTCAGATTAGAATTCTCATCCGTTACCCATAGATCCGGTCATTTAAGAATTCAGAGTGCTCACGGTTAACGAATGATGGGCCGGATCCAAAACTACGTCCGTCTTCCATAGACGGACGTAATTCAATGACCAATAGCTACTGCGCATGCGTAGTAGCTATTGTACGTAATCTGCGTATCGTTTCGACTCGTAGATTGCGCATAAGCGGTCTTTTACGTACAATAGCTACTACGTATGCGCAGTAGCTATTGGTAATTGAATTACGTCCGTCTATGGAAGACGGACGTAGTTCTGGATCCGGCCCATCATTCGTTAACCGTGAGCACTCTGAATTCTTAAATGACCGGATCTATGGGTAACGGATGAGAATTCTAATCTGAACAAATGGGAAGATCAGAAGTGAGGATACAGCACCCTATGCTTAACACAATAGATGATATATAGAAGAAATGCAGCCTTATGTACAAGCCCTTATAATGTACAGTGATTTTTTTTTATAAATTCTTTACTTTATTACACCTGAAGAGGTAATGCTGTCAAAATACCCAGTGTCTATTAATTCCACCTTTCTACCTCTTTCAATCAATTGTTCAGTTGCCAACCAAAGCCAGTATTTATGAAAGAGGAATCAAATATACACGCAATACACACTGATGTTAGCTTATTCAAAAGATAAAGGGAGTTGCCATAGAAACATCATGTGACTGAATCCCAGCACAATAGAAATTAACTGAAGGAAATGTAGTCAGTAGTTAGCTTGGAAAAGCTTGAGAGCTGAGACTGTTGAGTACTGGGATAGTGTGCAGGGGGTGTGGTTGCTATAGATGCTAGGGTCAGCCATGAAGGACACACCAGCAATGTGAAGGGTGGCCGCATAAGGTTGTGTCCAATTGGTTGCACAGAAAGCTGCGGGGTTTGGCTTGGAATCCTCGCTCACTGTAGATGTGGAGGTCTGGATCCAAAATTAGTTTGAGAGTTCATTCAAAAGAATAAAAGGAAATAAATAATAAATCTTTTACTCAGTTCTGTTAGGGAGACAAACTATATATAGTCCCAGTGTGTAATACATTCCTATTTATGGAACTACTTCATGCTCCATGGTCTCTGTCCACAGTTTTTCATTCAATCCTGTTTTATAAAGACATGAAAGGTGTAACTTCTTGCCCTCTGAATAACACTTACTTGCAATGTGAGCAGGGGTCCTGACCTTTCCTTGTTTGAACTCATATGTCCTTATTGCATGTGTCAAAATATTTTCATTCCTTTTCTGTTTAGAGACGCTCCATTCTCCCATCATGGCTTCTCTATCATCCCTGAAAGGAGGCTCCCGCAGGTTACGAATTTCCTCTGCCAGTACCTCCTATGATGGAAGACCCAGAGTTGTGTCAACAGCCCCAGTGTTCAGTTCCTCACTGGACGTTGGACCTAATGGAAAGGAGGTCATGCAAAACCTTAACAACCGGCTTGCTAGTTACTTGGAGAAGGTTTATGCTCTAGAGAAATCGAATAAGCAACTGGAGATCCAAATTCGAGAGAAATTATCAACAAATAATGCTGTAAAGAAGGATTACAGCGATCATTTCAACCTGATTAATTCCCTTACAAAGCAGGTGAGAATTGGATATACTTTTTAAGTTCATCTACTTGAACTAGTTGGTCATCCATGAGGTACAACTGCTCTAAAGCTGAGTACTCACTGGTACAATCCTTCTGAAATCCAACTTCCAATCAGACTCCTTACATACTCCTCCTTAAGACCTACAAAACCCAATCAATGCATACACACCAGTTCAACTTCACTGCAGACCTCCAATCTCCCTCTGCTGAAATCATTGGCTGAAAGGATACTGTCACCGTACACACTATTCCAATTTTTGGCAGACCAGCTGCCATTCACAGATATGTTTCATAGGCATTGGTGGAGAATTGGACAGGCCAGTTGCAGGAGTGTACACAATTTTAAATTGTTTAGGTCTCCTAGGTTTTAAGCAGGTTTAAAAATCTTTTGACCCAGCCTGGAGACCAGGATTGGATGTAATGAGCTGAATTAGACAAGCGTATACCCAGCTTTAGTGAGCTGTACACAAGGGTGTATGGGTGCAGTCACTTCAAGGAGTCATGATTCCACCATTACTCCCCTGCTCCCTAATAGTTCTCCACTTTCACAATATTAACATCAGCAATATAAAAATACGATCTTAAGGCCAGATCTAGATTTAAATAGATTTCACCAAATGCTGAACTTGGTAAATATGATGTTAGCCCAGATCCAGAACTACGCTTCTGTGCGAATTTATGCCTGACAGACACATAAAATCGCGATTTTGTATGTACTGAGCATGCGCACGACAGATTATATTCTACGTAACGTAACGTAACTGAGTGTATGGGCCATTCACGTATTAGTTACGTAAATTCGTACGTGTGGGCGTGCCAATTTTACGTGTGTCAAAAGTACGTCTAAAATACGCAATGTAGGCGGGGGTTTTCATTTAAAGTGTACAGTATGGGCGTGCTTAGCTGCGTAAGTCCGTGTTGCCCATCCGTACGTGTGCGGACGACAGTGGTTACGCGGCCAAAAGTTAAGGTATGGTTTGGAAAGCGGAAATCGGTCAAAGTACGTACATTCAAGGGGTGTGCCTAGGGGAGTGTATAGAAGGTACGCACGTGTATCTACGCTAGT
>WWET01001072.1:390486-413563 GCA_011038615.1 Limnodynastes dumerilii | reverse complement strand
CTACTCTTTCTTTTTTGCACTGCGTATGTGTGAAATTCAATTTTTAACTAATCAGAACAGAATCCAATCAATCCACACTTAAGAAGAATGGAACTTCATAAAGAGGGACTGGGTTCAGTTTACAGGTCCTGATCCCTCTTAGTCAGTTTATAATATAAGCATCTCAATGTGTTGAGACCTCCTTACAAACTTAAATGCCCATGTTTTTAAGATGGAAAACTTTTCACATGGAAAACGTAAGCCTGAATTAGATGCTTTGTAGTGGGTTTATCACTGTGTACTCCCTTATGCAGATGCCAAGAAACTATTACAAGGCTAAACGTATGTGCCCTGGACGTTACAGTATGCTCAGTCTCAAAGGTCTAAACAATACATAGGTGTCTTTGTATTTTAATTTATTCGAACAACTAAGGATCTTCTGTCAACTGTGACTAATGTCAGGAGCCTCCCTACTTGGGCAAAAACAGATTCAGAAGGTGGGTTTGGATTTAGTGGGGTTACATACCTGGAAAGTAGCTTGGTGTTTTTCTGTTAAACATTCTAAGGCCCATTTATGGAACTTAAATCATCAAATCTACCATCATATCCACCGTGAGGCTGATCCAGAGTTTGAAAGTAGTTTCAAATGTAGACCCTAGCAAATCCATTTTGCAATTTAAATATTTTGCCCACAGCACTCACATACTGCTCTGTTTAATCTGTTAATTGGAGATACATTAGGAAGCTTCACCTCTCATCTCTAATTCTGTTTTCACAGTTTAAATTCCCATTCCATTGCAGTTCAGCATTTTTTCAGGTCTACACTAGACAGTTTTGCCTGTACTTTAATACTCTAGATCAGTCCTTTCATGTTTACATTCATGTCCAATAAAAAAGGGTGACCTCAATGGTACATAACTTAACTTGCATTAGAGCAGAAAGGTATTAACTATAACATATGTACTGTCCATCTGCTGACTTTTAAGTCAACTGCAATATTTGTAAAATTAACAAATTTATTTCTATACCTATCCAAACTTTGTCTAATAAAATGGATTCAGCTTTATCCAAAAGTCTTCTTGTTTTATTCAGATATACTATATGATGTTCATATTCAGTTGCTGAGGGTATGATTACCTATGTCTACATACAATGGGCTTTTTAAATTTAATACATGCAAAATAAGTCACAGTTACAGAAATGGGGCAATAAAGATAACAAACGATAAAAACAGCAGGATTATTGTGAACAGGAATACAAAGCAATAATCACTTGTACTGAGAGTCACTATTCAAGATAACACAAATGCTGTTTACTGCAGGTAAATAATGCTAAGTCCTTTTGCAGGTCTAGGGAAAGTATTGCAAGGTGCAATTGACAGCTAAGCACTGTCGCTCCTCCCAGACTCTCATTGCCAGCCACGAGGAGCAACACCACAAGATATCCCCTTTTGACAGGTTGTTTATAGACAGTACTCAGAGACCCAGTGCCCAGGAGCTGCCTACTATCCTCTGCCAGCAAGAAGGGGAGGGGGGATATCCAGCCATATCTAAGGCACTGAGACAGTGCTGCACATGCACAGAATAGAGCCTGTCTATGTATGCACAGAAGAGTCAGCGTCCTGAATAATCAACGTGACCAAAGTGCAAGGATGTTAAGGAGCAGCACCTATAGTGTAGTACCATACTGCAACCAGAATACCAGGTGTCAGTGGAAACCTTATACTGTAGACAGTAATAGACAAGTAAGAAACAGAAGCTGGAAGCGGAATGTGACAATAACTACATAAATTTTTTTTTAAATAAGAGTAAAAACATATTAAAACATATCACTTAGGCAAAGGTTACCAGTGGAGTACCCCAGGGGTCTGTACTTGGATCGGTGCGGTTTAATATCTTTATTGCTAACATTGCACATGCTATTGAGGGAAAAATATGCAATTCTTCAGATGATGTAAATATGTAATACCCTGCTATGGGGAGTCCTATTGTAGACTGGTTGGGCGCCATCTAGGGGTAAAGAAATTACATGATGCTGTTAGTTGCTAAGAGACTAACAGCTGTTGAGGACGCGTGGCAGTTGAAGGCACGTGGGGAGTCTGGAAATTTCGGGGATCAGCGCGAGGCTGGTGAGAGAGAGTGGAGTTAAGCGGGAGAGTTTTTTGAGTAGTAGAAGGCTGAGGAGAGTAGAGTAAGAGAGATAGTGTTGAAGAGCAATTTTAACGCAATGTTAGCGACAAGAAAGGAATAAATGACACACTCGGTGAAGGGAATGGAGATTGGAGAAAGAGTTTAATTTACCTGAAGGCTTGGATTATTTTTGAGTGAAACCTAAATATTGAGGGTCGGTGATTGTGACAAGAGGAGGTATCAGATGACGGGAGAATCCCACTAATAAATCCACTGAGTGACAGAAGGCTCCTAATATGGTGAATTGAACAAGGTGGCCTGGTGAACGACTTGGGAATTGGTGAGAGGATTATAGGTGACAGCTGAGAGAAAGAAAGTGAGTAAAGTTTGGCTGTACAGAGGAGGAGGCGATCGCAGATTTCTGGCGGTGTGGATTGAGAGTAACGGGAGGTGCAAGGAGGAAATGACAAGTATAGTTTCATCGTGAGGTATTACTTTCTGCAAGAAGCTGAAGTGGGTACAAGTGAACGACGGTGCTGTGGGAAAGTGTGCCAGTGTCGGAGGGAACGGCGGCTGGACGGAGAGGTGTCGGAGCGATCATTGGAGTCTGCAGGTGGTCGGGGAGACAGAGAGTGGAGGGAGAAGTACGAAGGAAGCAGTGGCTGGAAAGGATTCTGAGATGGTGATTGCTGGAGCCGACAGGTGAACAGTGGATCGGGGAGCTTGGATTAGGAGATTTGGTGAGACGGTGATTGAACGGAGGAGATCAGTTGGTGATACGGAAGGAAGAGAAAGCAAATTGGAACTAAAGATAGGGCCACCGTGACTTGCATGAGACAGAACAGAACAGTCATCTATGGGTATGAGATTGTGAGACTGTCAGAAGTGGAGTGCTGGTAGAGGTAATTCACGGGAGAGGGGAATTGGATGCACTAATTGTTCTGCAGTGTTAACTTCCAATCCACTTACCTGTTGGTGTGAGAAATAGACTCTGCAACCAAGTATTGTATGGGAGAAAAGTGGGAGGTGTTTAGATAAAGTCTAGGTGGGGAAATTAGACAAGTTAAATGTGGCTAGGGAAGGAGTATATTCGTACATTGTATTAGTTTAATTAAAATATAGTGATTGTTTAAAATCTAGTGTGTATTAATAGAAGGGGGAAGTAAGGGTTCAGGTTATAAGGAGCTGAAACTCCAAGTGGATAGTTTAAACTGTTATTGTCGAATTGTAGGTGGGAGTGTTTCTTGGTCCTCATGAAACAATTTTAAATGTTAATGTGAATAATTACTACTGGGAAATATTGTGCAAGTTTTGTGTTATCATTAATTAATTGAAATGTGCAACTATACTTTGTAAAAGGGACAGTGTTTCAAACTGCCATTGTATCACAAAGCAAATGTTATATGAAGTGTTTATTTGTTAAATCTATTCTAAGCTTGATAATTGTACTTATTGCGAGAGTATTTCATTGTAGACTGTGAAGTTTTATGGGCTAATGTTTCTCCTACTATTTCACAAAAGTATTGATTTCGGTTGTTAAATTGAAATTTCTAGAAGTACATATATCAATTGGGGAGAAATCCTTGACAGTAAAGTTCTTACTGAAATACTTCATTTCTGTGTGATTAGTTTCTTCTCTGCAGATCTTACCGTTCACTCCCCAATACTGATACAAAGAACATAATTTAATTCGCTTCCCATGGTGTTAATTAGCAAAAGTTATTATCGTTATTGTAGCTATTAAGTATAGTTTTAAAAAGTGCTACAAAATTTGGCGTCCACGAACAGGATACGAGACCTGTTAATTAATTAAATTAAATTAATTTAGTATTTAAATATGTCAAAGTCTCAGACCCCCTTGTCTTCTATGCGGAGATTTCTGCCTGCTTCCCCAGGACAGAGGTCTTCAATGTCAGCAGAGGCTACATCCAGTCAGGAACAGTCACCGGCAGCCATGGCATCACCGATTACAATGCCGTATTATTTCGGAGCTCCATGGTTGCCTACGTATGCGGGGAGGGGACGTGTTCCAGGTGCAAGTACTTTCAGGGAATTTAAAGAAAAGATGCAGTCTATGTTTAGATTATATCCGTTAACTGAGGCACAGAAAGTAGAAATTCTGATGGGTCAGTTGAAAGGGTCTGCGTTAAGAGAGGTTAAAGCTTGGGCGGAGGAGGAGAAGAGAACAGTGGAAGACATTTTTAGAAAGTTATTAGGAATTTTTAATGCAAAAACCGTGGCCAAATTAAAAAGTCATTTGTATGCGAGAAAACAGAGACATGGGGAAACGTTGAGAGATTATGCTCTAGCATTACAAGAGGCAATGAGAGCAGTGCAGGCGCTTGATTCGAGAGAGATACAACAAGCGGATGCAACTTTGATTGACCTATTTATTGAGGGTGCTCAGGGGGAAACTGTCCGTTCCCAACTCAGAATGTGGAAACAACAGCAGGTGGATGTGTCCTTTCCAGAATTTAAGGAAAAAGTCTTACAGATTTTAGGGATGAATGAAGGGGATGAGTGGGAAGAAGAAACTGATGTGGAATTATTCGAAGATGATAATCTCAGTGAGATTAAGCCAGTGATTAAGACTAACAATGTGGATGGTAGGGAAGTTATGACTCAACAGGCTCAGATGTCGGCTGGGACGGATCCGGTCGGGGTCATTGAAAAGCGCCCGGGGCGGCAGCGCGAGGCGAGGTGCGCAGCCGGCTACGTACTGGCGTCGGAGTGACGCTGCGGCCTCTAACACTGGCAAGTGCTGGTTATAGTTTCTCTGTAGCGTTACTGTGCCAGTCTTGTCTCTTTCTCTCAGCTTTGTGCTTTTGTTGCTTCTCTTTGATCTTGAGTGCCCTGATTTATTCCTGCCCGGTTCCTTGCCATTGTTCCTTTTTGTATCCTGTTCCCAGCCTCTCTCTCCTTAGTGTTTCTTCCAAATTGTGTTTTCCTCACTCTTCCCTGCCTGATTGTATCTGTAAACCCCTTAGGGGGTTCCTGCTGGTTTTGCGTGTGTGCATGATTGTCCCAGTCCGTCTCGTTAGTCCAGTCTGTCCCGTCAACCCCATCCTGTCCTTAGTGTCCGTTCTGTGTTTTCTGTATTGTTTGTTCCAGTGTAGTTCCTTCTAACCGGCCTAGTTCCCACTACTATATTCCTCCTGTCTTATCTGTTCTTCCCATTCCTATCCCGAGTTTTCTCTTAAGGTGCGTATCCCGACAAGTCCTACCAGCTCCAGTCTATCCTCAACATCAGGGGCCCTAGCGAAAACTCAGACAGACATCGGGCTCTACAAACTGGTGAGTTACCCGCTCTTTACTTTCCTTACTCTTTGGTCACCCTGGTTCCTTGTAGGGGTAAACCCGGGGTACCATAACAGGCGTGACGTTTCCTTGCACGCATTCCTACTACGCACGTGTCTACGGCCAATTCACAGCACAACACAACTCTAGCATCCGGGGTTGGGATTCAGATGGGTGTGTAGAGGGAGGAAAGAGGTGGAGGGAAGTAGGGAATGTACAGTAAGGATGTGCCAAGGCAAGTGCTCTCGATCCTGAACTGAACATAGATGGAGCTAAGGCCTGTTTCCACCCGAATATTTGGCCAGGGCCACATCATGTCTAAGTCTGGGGGCACTCAATGAATGACCCATTTCGGCCACTTAGGATTTTATTTGTATACTGTAATAAAAAATAAAAATTTTAAATATTTTCTTTAATTTTGACATTGCTTTAGTGCATACACATTCCAAATGTATTGTTTACTCTATTCTTAAGATTTTGAACCCTTCAAAATAAACTCTGTTACCCTGTACTTATGCAGCGTAAGTGGGCACATAGCAGCATTGCATAGGGCTGCTGTGTGCTGTACGCTTTGTCCTGTACACTGCTCCTTATCCTGAGATCCCGTCTAATGCTGCACACACACAATTTATGCACGCAAGGGCAGCACGTCTGTTGCGCCAGCATTTGTGTGCAGATCTGTATCAGGGCCACTGTGTTCAGATTTGGATGTGCCACTGGATCAGGCTCACTGTCTATATTACTTAGTTATTTTTGCTTTCAAACAGTGCTTGAAGTGGAAATTTAGAAGTGGGGTTGTGGAAAGTTCAGCACCTGATGTGTCTTGAGTTTAGCAAAGTAAACAGGTCAACAATGAGTAATCACAATGGTACATGTCATGTGGGTCAGGTATAGAGAAATAACTATCACTATGCAAGCTCCGTACCCCAAGCTGAGAAAGGGCACATCTGTTGTGGTCTCCAGTAGCTTCTTTTCATGATTTCTACACTGAATGCTTCATGTTTAATTAAATGTTTCTCCTTAACATCACAAAGTATAAGTAGCAGTATTACTGGTGTCTCATAATACTGATGCCTGGCAATTGTCTCACACATTTTCTTCTATAGCCCAATCTGAATCCGGAGCAGAATGTGGCCACTGATGATGGTGTCAGGGATCCTGGAGCCTTCCTACAGACCAATACCCAGGTCTGATACTTGAGACACCACAGAGCAGTCGCGCTCCCAGGCTCCGGACTCAGTTGAGGAGGAGTAGGAGGGCTGAAAGAAATGTCATATCGGCCCACTTCGAGCACTGCTTCCAAATGCTGTTAAATTAGACAACAATTAAGTTTGCCAAAGTAGCACGAGGTCTGATTATCCATTACTGAGCTTTATAGTATAATGTAGTATAATATAGTATAAATGAATAGCGATAACATATATATTACCATTTAAGCATTAATCAGGGCTATGTGGCCATGATTTTCTAAAAATGAACTGTGAAAATATAAAAATATAAAAAGGAGAAAATGGACATCTATTAGATAAAGATAATCTATCATAATATTTTTAAATAATGCAAATGTATAACCTATTGCGTGTAATAAACAAGGAAGGAAAGCATGCAAAAAAAACAAAACATGCAAATATCAGAATAATAGATGCAGCCCTAGAAGCAAACATTTGGTATGGTTAAACAACACAAATGTGTACCATCGGAACCTGCTTCCTCTAACATCCTGCTCAGTGTCTTCATAGAGGCTTACTCTATTTTCTCTCACTCTACTGAATGCTGTTATATTACAGATTTGTAAAAGAAGTAATTGCACATACAGATGAAAAAACAAACTAAATAAAATATGCTTAAGTCATGAAATAAACTGTTTTGCAAGGAATGAATGAATGAATGAATGAATGAGTATTACATAGTATATCACATGGTAATAGGCACAAGACGTACCATTATACTAGTGAAAATTACATATAGATTTGGGGCCTGATCCAGAGCTACGATGTTACACTGAGTGTTCCAACGCTCAGCGTAACATCAAAGCATTTCCCCAACACTCCCCTTGTCCAAGCGTATTAACACTCGCTTAAGACGGCTAAAGGCTACCCTAACTTCAGCCGGCGTAAGCGAGTGTAAATACGCTTACCTACCCGCCTTATTACACTAACTGCAGCGTAGTAAAGCTGGGGAACGCCCCTCAACGCAATCTCTTTGGTTGCTATGGACAACATCTTCCCTTTTCCTTTTCCACAGCTTAGTAAATCTTGCACCTGCATTTGTTTTTGCTGTTTCTACCGTAGAGTGGACCCATCCCCTATTCTCTGCTCTTATGAACTTCAGCATGGATGCAGTGGAAACATTTTTGGTACTCATAAGATTTATTTGATGCCTACACAATTATTATTATTATTATCATCATCATTTATATAGTCTTTAAGCAATGTTTTCCAGGGAGTGTTTTCATGCTGCAGGAAGACTACATGGTTTTGGTAGTTTGGTTATCAAGGGAATAATTCCAGGCCTTGCGGCATTAAAGTAGTTTGAGAATGTTGGAGTAGGAATAGTGGTGCTAATTTATTTGTGTTTATTTATTTAACAAAAATTAATTAAACTTATAGTCCTAAATATATAACTTCCAAGATCTGCTTGACCATTTTGTGTAATATATAATAAAAAGTTATATTCTCTTTATCTAATGTCGTCCATCTATGTTATGATGTCAGTTTAATTTCTGGGCATGGAATGTATTTTTACATAAGCAGTTTGAATCCAGTATTGCACACACTACTAGAAATGCAAGGTTATGATTCCTTAGCTTATGCTGGCTGATACACAGTTTGACAGTAAGGGCAAACAGGTGCAAGTGTACTGCTTGGATAAACTCTATTGCAATGCAATGGGTTCTCATTAATTTAAATTCTTTAGCATACAGGGAAAATACTTTACTTTTGCAAATTGAGCTCACATACTGCATAGCTTCATGTTTAAGCTGTAATGTTTTAGAGGACTTTTGAAAGCCACTTGCATAAGCCCCCTAACGTTCTTAATTCAGGATTGGGTCCAATGTGTGTTAAATATACTGTAGGTGTGTATAAATACGGATGATTAGATCACCTATGTTCATCTAAGTGCATATAAAATATGCAAATCTTATAACTTTAGTCTGTAGGCAAGCAGTTATACATTGATACCACTTTCAAGCCACCTGGTCTTACAACCCAGGATATTGCTGTGTCAAACAGATCACTCCAGGGTCTCAGACCCTGGAATGATCCCTTTCACACTACAAGGTTGACCTGGGAAATTCCGGGACCTGGGTCTGCCCTGACAGTGTAATGGGCAGTGCGTGGCGAGAGATTTATTTACAATTGCCACAGCAAACAGATACCTCCAATCAGGTATTATTGTATTATTATTTCACACTGAATACTCTTATTTTTTCCCCCCATGTCCCCAGATCATTAAAACAAGGGAAGAGAACCCCATGACCTTTCACACCTCAACCCGGGTAGTTGGACCATACCCTGGCAATAAACCAGATTTACCAGGTTTTTGGTGTAGATATGAATGGGGTATAATTCACCAAACGTGCATTGAAGACAGACCAGCACAACACACAAGATATACCTATATGCACCTATATGCCACTTAGAACTATATCATTGCGACATAATATATTATTTGCTATATATCTACAAGGCGCCCTGTCTGCTGCTGCAGCCTGCACACAGGAGCTGGTATCATGGTACTACAATGACAGGTGAGACCAAGGAGCGCAGGCAGAGCGTGCTGCTAGTCACATGAGAGCTCGCAGTAAATAAACAGAAGGGGGATAGAAACGTGACGTCACTTCCGGCGCGACTGTAAGGAGAAGAAACCTGTGTATCTGCGGGCAGTGTGTAGACCTGAGGAAGATGGGTCTGCGTACGATGCAGCTGACAGCAGAAAAGAGACGCACGTAAATAAGCCGTCATGATATGTAGGAGGGGGAGCTGTGTAATAGCAGCTGTATAGAAGTAAGTGGCCATGAAGCTGACATTGCTTTTTAGTATTGCAGTTGTGTATCATAGTAAGTAGCTGACTCCATAACAGCTGTTGGTTATGTGTATTTTCTTTCGCCTAATTTTTAGCTGTCAACTGACAGATGTGACGTTTTTGGTTTGTTTAAAAATCAGCTATGTATGTATTGGGTTTTTGCCTTTGTAAAATAAATGTGAAGAATACCCCAAAATAGAACAGAAAGAATACAGCTGACAGATATACAGAACATCAATATTGACATTTTCATATATACTGAAGGACAATAAGATGTCCTGTCCCCTATGTGGTTATGTGCTGAAAAAATAAAGCATCATAAATGGAAAATAACATTAAAAAAATATTTTGCTAAACAATATAGTTAATGTAATTTTTTTACTACAATTTGAAAGTTTGTAGAATAAGAGAGTGTATATATGTATGTATGTATATAATCTTTGTCTAGGCTATTTGCTTATTTAGCTTCTATTTTCAATTTTACCATTGTGTAGTCTAATAATATTATAGTTAGGTAGTTAGCTATTCAGTGGTATATAGTAACTAGCCATTCATAACAGTGGTTGTTTTTGGATTAAGTTATCAATCTCAAGGAAGAATTTTTAGTTCAGTGATTAAAAAAAAAAATGAAAGTTGGCAGCTAGCAAAGGTTATGGGTTGCTTTACTGCCCCAATATTAAGTAAGGAGCCACCACATAAACAGAAAATGCAGCGCTTACTAGATAACTATTTAATGATCTCTTGCAAGACAGTAGTAAAAGTGTAGAAAATGATTGCTGCAACTGTTCAGTAAAAATAACTGATCATTAGTAGATTTGAACGAACAATAACATATATAATATATTACTGCCACTGTAGGGGGACAAAAATAACATGATAGGTGTCTACTAAACACAGTGCAATTTATTGTTTCCAAACACATGTAGCCAACACCTATTGGGTCTATTAAGCAGTCACTCTAGACACTAAAATGAGGTCAATGGTGTTACAAGCTATAGAAGCAGTGCTGCTGCCATCTTTTAAAACTGATATTAAGTGTAGTCTGAATTGTAGCTTTTGATTTATTTGTGTACAAGACTGGGTGATAACAGATTTATTGGATAGGTAAGTGAACCCTGCCTGCAAGCTGACACTCTAAAGGAAATTTGGGATTGATACAAAAGGATAAGTGCTATAAATTATACAATGGACCAAACAACTTTTGATATGATGGCAATGAACCTAGTACCTAGAGCAGGAGTGAATTCTACAGCTACTGAATACACTCCGTAAGTGCTGATCACATTTGTTTTGTAATGTTGCAAAAACATTCTTTTGGTGTGTTAATGTGGAATTTGCAGATTACTAAGACTCTTCTATTTTGAGTGTTGCTTTTTCAACTGTTTTACAGATGTCAAAATCATCAGTCCTTGATTAGCAGTTTTGCTGGAAATCTCATTTAAGCTACAGAAACCAAAAATGTGTGAGAGAAATGGTATGCTGCACTTCAAACTTGACAACCATGGAGACTCCATGTTGGGAAGGATGAATGCTCTAAGAGAGCAGAGTAAATTCTGTGATGTCACTGTGCATATTGATGATGTTGAGGTACCAGGACACCGTGTGGTGTTTGCAGCTGGTTCACCTTATTTAAGGGACCAGTTCTTACTGAGTAATGCTGAGGAGGTTCATATTTCCATACTACAGAACTCTCAAGCTGGAAAACATCTGCTTTTGTCTTGTTACACTGGAATCCTTGAGTTTCCGGAGATGGAGCTTGTCAATTATCTAACAGCAGCCAGCTTTCTTCAGATGAGTCATGTAGTTGAGAGATGCACACAGGCTTTGTGGAAGTTCATTAAACCTAGGCATGCTCCAGAGAGGAAGACTGAGGATGATGATGATGATGACACCAGAGGTACAGCAGAGGTTTTAGACGAAGACGAGGAACATGAGGATTCCCTCCAACCAAATTCTCCAGTTGCAACAAACTCTGAAGACAGTCTAGATAATGATGACATCCAAATTGTTAAGGTTGAGTCCATTGGTGAAGTGTCCAGTGATAAAGGCAAGGTTAGCCAAAGCCAGTTCATGTCCTCTGAACCATCTACTCTGCATTCCTTGGAGCCTCAGCATTCACTCATTAACTCTACTGTAGAAAACCGAGCTGGAGACATGGACAACAACCCTACACACAATTATACAGTGTCTGATAACAGCAGCGACAACATGGGGCCATCTGCTAAAGAACTGTTTGGTCCCAACAATCGGATTTTAGATAAGACTCTGCAGTGGCATCACCAGTGTCCCAAATGCACTAGAGTATTTCGCCATTTGGAAAACTACGCCAACCATTTGAAAATGCATAAGCTGTTTATGTGTTTATTATGTGGAAAAACATTTACACAGAAAGGCAACCTTCATAGGCACATGCGTGTGCACGCTGGCATCAAACCCTTTCAGTGCAAGATATGTGGAAAAACGTTTTCCCAGAAATGTTCTCTACAGGACCACCTGAACCTGCACAGTGGGGATAAACCTCATAAATGCAATTACTGTGATATGGTTTTTGCACACAAACCTGTACTGAGGAAACACCTTAAACAGCTTCATGGCAAAAATAGCTTTGACAATGCCCATGAGAGGAGCACGCAGGACGTCAGCCTGGACTTTGAGGCCTTTGCCAGTACCCATGATGGAAACTGAATGAGTCCTCTGATTCTGCACAGATTTGAAGCATTTCAATTTTTAGTTTTTAAATTGTTAAACGAAAATGTTGTGGACCACTGAAGTTCTTATAACCGTTACAGTTTATTGGCATACCACAAAAATATGCATTTTACAATTAGACTATGTGGGAGGATTTACTAACATTTACTGAAGTGAAATGGTTCTGTTGGCCAAATGTAACACTTTTTTTAATGTGTATATGATGTGTGTATATATAAGGGTGAAGTTGTTATGAGAGGCAGGAGACCACCATGAGTGTGCAATGTGTTTGTAACATAAAGGACTTTTTTAAAGCTTTACATTTTTTTCCCCCATTGCACATCAACAGTTCTCCTGAAGCAATGGTGAGCCAGACAGGATACAATACAGCCCCTGGGGATGCTGACTATATTACAGTGAAATATATGGGTAACTGATAAAAATTAATGAATACAAATTATGGCAGGTAACTAGGTAATAACAGATCAGATTATTGGCCATCTCTAGAGTAGTGGTTCTCAATCTCCTTTTATGGTTAAAACTGTTTTGTTTAGTAAAACTCTCTGTCGTTCTCCTGTCTCTTGATAGCTATCATGGGAGGCTTGACAACAGTGTGACATTTTGAAAATTATTTCATGTTTAATTTATTAGGAACTGTATTTAATTTTTTTTTTGTGTGAATTAACTGAACTCCTGCAACATTTCTGTATGTGTCATTGGAAATCTTCCTTTTGCATTACACATCTCCTTCCCGCCATTACATACAATTTCCTCCCTTCACTTACCTTGCCTCTTCCGGCAGCATGTCCCAGGGGGCATGGCTGGCAGATCATATGGGTGGGTGCCACAGTTCCGTGCAGAGCTCCTTTGTTTAGCCATCAGCTCCACGTGTTTCACCTATCCTACACCCCTGGGTAGTTGGAACAGCTAAATAGAGCTCCAGAAATATCTGAGTGTCTATGATTCTCTGAGGTGTCAGTTGCCCAGACAGGCGCATTAACACAATCATTGCCAGTTTTTAAAATATTAATCTGGTACCCCCATCTATTTTTTTTTTTTTACTTGTGCCATTGAACACCCTCCTTTTTACAATACTTATTACCAACCAGAGCTCCTTTGTTTCCTTTTTCTTTTTCCCATTTGCTATTATTGCTCTGACTCTGATTCTCTCTCACTCTGAGAAAAAAATGATCTGCTACTTCCATGCAGCAATGACTGGCTGTGTGTCCATGGACCCTCAGTGGTTTATATACCCCTTATCTAGCGAGCAGAAAAAAACTAAATTGTTTATGATGTAAAGTGTTCCTTGCAATAGCTATAATAAGAAACTTGGCCAAGTTATGTAATGAAAAAGGCAATGCCTGAGGGAATTTATAGTATAATGGTGTGTGAATTTTGTCATGGTTATAAATTATTAAAATGGACACCCCCATAAGTATCACACCCTACGTCTTTACATTCAACAATTGTCCTTCTATAGGAGTAGTCTCGAAATTGTAAAAGTATCTCCCTTGGCCATTGTCAATTCAAACCCAGTTTAAAGTAATGCAATGCAGATGTGATCAAAAAAAGTTCACAGCTAATGTTGTGTTTGTTCCTGGGACACACAAAAATCTGGTGCAGAATAGTCAGCGAGTGACTAATGCACTGCACTTATACTACTTATCTGAACTCTCTGGATCCAGACTTTTCTACTGGAATTGTTTTTATGCAAAAAATCAGACAATGGGTAGGAATGCAGTGCTTGTGTATACTAATGGAAGGGGGAATATGAGCTGTGTTAGGCTCCTTACACCCTATTAAAACTTCCAAGATGTCCCTATTTTAAGTGAGTTTGGTTTTAAAACTTGAAGGAAGGGTCCGTACATGCGTGAAGGGACGAGACATTACTTTGCCTGCAGTGAAGGCAGTGTTACAGAGATAATGGCCTCTTAAGTGCTGCAAGAACTATATCTGGATCTGTTCCATTAAAGTAAAGCAGTAGCAGCGGTTTAAAGGTCATATTGTATGTCATTTTAAAGGGGTGCAACATTTTGTCAACTTAAAGGACTTTAAAACTCATGTCTATTAACCTTGAAAAAAATGAAAGAAAAAACACCTTTTCCTGAATGCTTTCTCATCATTTTGTCACGTAAAAAAAATCTCAAAATCTCAAATTGATATCATGGGATATAAGAAAAGCAGATTTTGCAGTAAAATGACAAATTTACTGCAATTAGCTTTGCTAATATACTGATAGTACCGTTCTTACATTTACTAGTGTGTGTATGTGTTTTCAGAATGGTTGTGTTGATATGGTTATAGAAGTGTATATTTGTTCCTAGAACTACAAAAGCAGAAAGAGACGCACCTCATTCTACACATCACATCTGCTAACTCCACCCACGCAGTAAAGCCTGTGGTCTTTGCCATAAAGCAGTGTCTGGTAGATAGATAGAGAATATTGATTTTTCAGCTGCAGCTCAAACACTTTCCAATATTCCTAAATGTTCTCATCTGACCAATTTGTTTTCTATTGCACACTTATTTATACTAGATTCATTTGTATTGCACACTTATACCAGATACATTTTTATTGCACACTTATTTATACCAGATACATTTGTATTGCACACTTATTTATACCAGATACATTAGTGTTGCACACTTATTGGAAACTTCACTCCAAATCACAGCAATGGACCTGTTTCAGACCATACGTCTCCTGTAGGTACAGAGCACTTGAAGTCCGCGCTTGAGAGGGAAGTGAACGCCCATGTCACTCTCCTGTCACGGGTGGACTTAACAGCACTTTCACTGCAATAGACCAACCTTAAGTCTTCTGTGTGAATCAGTGGTCCGTAACAACCGCTGATCCGCACAGAAGACTTTAAGCCAGCCCTTAATGTAAAATTTTAATGGCCTACAATACCCCACCTTGCAGAGCTTAGTCGATCAGTGGGGATGGACAGTCCTGTCGCCCAGATCTAGTGTACGCAACTGCATTCCATATGGCAGGAGATCCGCAGCATAGCATCCTTCTTACAAGGATATGAAATCCTAGTATGTCTGTCATCCATTTCTTTTCAGGGAATATCGCTGGTGTGTGATTTTCAGTGCAATTCAAGAATAAGCACTGGTATTAATACAGCAACGAGCAGATTGATGGAAATTCCGGAAAAAACGCAATTATTTTATTAATCACTCTGCTTAAATAACTTTTACTCTTTTTAATATGAAAACAGATTTTTTTTTTGTTTGTTTATTTTCCAAACTGACCCTTGACCCTCAAATTCAGTTTGAGATTTAGGATAGCTTATTTACACTTTTCTACTGTTTTAGCCTCTACCACCTTAGATAGGAGGCTATTCCACTTATGAACACCTCCAAATCTTTTAGTTATACAACTATTACATTCTAATGAGTCTTTATAAAATCTATAGATTTTTATTTTTTCAGCTGTAGATTTGGTGCTTTCAATAGAAGTAGTAAAATGTGTGAAAGTGAATACAAATCATGCACAACACTTTTTATAGTGGTCTTTATAATTTACAGTGCAGTTTGGCAATGAGGTACGTTTTTTACCATTTGTATATGTATCATTATCTAGTGTCTACACAAATCCATTTTATATGTTTGTCTTTTGTGTATTGTTGAAGTAATCCTAATTTAAATATAATAATAAAAAATGGTAAAATAAATGTGTATGAAGTAGATATTGTAACTCGTGTACAGGATGGTAGGTTAAGACGTGGGGAGATTTGAGGAAGTTGTTGGAGTCAGCGTGCATGTAGTGTAGATTGAATGATGTGAGGACTGATGCATGGGGTCAAGTTCTAAGATGGTAATCTCAAGAAGCTTATTCTATAACGTCTGACTAGAACGATAGGCCTCTCTGAAAGCTCATGTAGTTGCTGGTCTGGTTGGCCTCTTTTTGAAAATGATTCAGACGCCAGCTGAAGTGTAATTTGTCAAACATATTGCCATTGCGATTTGTAATACTGGGAACAGGTACTTATAGTGAATGGCACTATTTCACCACAATACTTATTGCCAATTGTCCGGGGAGAGAGGGGATGGGCAGCGGCAGCCTGTGGAGACAGCCTCATACAAGGGAAAGGTTTGAGTTGTGCTGCTGGACATAAAAGGTGAGGGATAGGCTATGGGACATGGAGGATTAGGGATAGGCTATGGGACATGGAGGATTAGGGATAGGCTGTGGGAGATGAAGGATTAGGAATAGGCTACGGGAGTTAAGGTTAGGCTAATAGAAGGGGAAGGTTACGGTTAGGCTTCAGAAGATGGGGGGTTAAGGTTAAACTAATAAAAGGGGAAATTTTGTCTTAGAATAATAGAAGAGGAGTATTCGGGTAAGGGTTGGGATTAGGGGCAAATCTTACCTGTCGGCGGGGCTCCATTCACATTATGCTACATGCAGGGATTCTTCTTTTGCAGCAGTCACAAAGAAACTGCTGCCGCTATTCTACTGTCAAAAAATGTGTGTGGATAGAGAGAGATCGATATACACACACACATCACACCAGCAAGCTACACCCCTCAAAAAGTGCTTTGGCCTTGTATAGCTCAGATAGTGACCCCCCCCTCTGAAAAAAAAAATGCTGCTACAAATGACCACACATCAGATGTGCAGCACCATTCAGTGAAATTTAAAATTAAGAAATATCTGCCCACAATGCGTTTTATTTATTTTTTACTTGTACTGTATAACGCCTAGACATTGAAAGCACACACTGTGATTTTCATACTGTAGTTTTTCTGTCAAGGTACTGCACATAGACCAGATCCAGTCCTTCTGCTGCGTCTGGAGCTTCTAGATCCGATGTCTAGATAGTTGCGAAATGCAGTTTTGTTCTGCTCGCAAAGAACCAAAAACACACACTTTTCGTAAGTCTGGATGTGTTGTGTTGTGTTATTTTTTTGAAGCCATATTTATGGTTTCACTAAATCATTCTGAAGACATCAAAACCCTTGTGATGCAATGTGTATTATAATCACCATAACTACTCTGGGAAAGTACTGGGGAATCCTTTTTTCATCTCTGTTTTAAGTCCTTTGTATGACAAATATGATAGACTGGTGATTCAGACTATCAGCAAGACAGACTTGCTTTCCTTGGTTGTATTCATCTTTCTTAAGGCGAATTGTATTCTATAGCAAGTAATGCAACAGCTTTTTATTAGAATCGACCCTCACAGGTTTGGGTAACGTTACCAGTGAAATAATGCAGTGTAGCTTGATGTAGAGGTGCTCCGATAATTCTCACTTACAAAGCACAGTCTGTAGGTATTGCTAAACATTTCAGATGTACAACAAGAGCAAGAATGGCCAGTAGGTGGCTATTCTGATGTGAAACTACAAGTCCCATCATGCTCTAACTGCATAGTCATAGCTGATGTCTGGCAAAACATGCTAAGGAATTGTGGTTTCAAAACACCTGGATGGTCAGGCCTAAACTAAATAGTTTACCCAATGAACTCACTTGTCTTTAATCTAGAAATGATCAAATCTAAAGAGAAGAACAAACCTTTTCCCACTTCACTACCACTTGTTACACCTTGTCTTTTCTTCCAAGGACTGTTTATTAAAAGGAGCGAACAGGACCTGGAAGCTGCTGCCTGTGAGATAGAAAGACCTCTTGATATAGTTCTTGCACCCTTCCACTAGGCAAAATGCAGATCCCAACATGCACAATGTATTATGCACTATGAAAAATTAATCTTTCAGATGACATTATGCATACAGTTTTCGAAAGATCAAGTTAAACTGTAACATGAAAAAGTTGGAAGACAGATGCCAAGCATAAAGATGTGCAATAATTCATAGGTAACCCAACACACCTATATATATAAATATTTACCTTGCAGGGTGGTAACTTATGCAGGGCGAGTAGATGGGTAACAGGAAAAGTAGCACACCCTGATGATAAGAGAACTTATATAAAGTAAGTAAAAATGCGAAGGTTCATAGCTTATATATTACTATAGTGATCAGCATTTCCCCAGAAACTCCTTGGTAGAATGCAGCACACTTGAATGTAGAGGCAGCATTATGGTTCAAGTGGTTAACACTAATGCCTCACAGTGTTGAGGTCATGAGTTCAATTCCTGGGCAATGCCTTATCTGGGTGGAGATGGCATGTTCTCCATATGTCTGTGTTGGGTTTCTGACACATATAAAATACCTGCTAGTAGGATAGTTGGGTGCTGACTAATATTAACCCGAGTCTGTTTATGTGTCAGGAGAAATTAGACTAAGTAGTAATAAATGTTTCTTCAAGTAAATCTGTTAACACTGGGCCATAATAACACCTAAGAGTGAGTTAGGTTTGGACAGATCTGCACCTAACTGGCCCATACTGCCCCTAACCTGTACCTTATGGCACTGATAAGTGCCTTATCTACCTTATCTTACTGAGCGTAGCCTCTTCCCCCCCCCCCCTTGGCTAATCTAAATCCCTCCCACTTCTAACTAACCCTTTCCCTAAGGTGGCATGAGCACGCCTCTTTCTAACTAAAATACTCTGTGCTGTCTATAAAGGTTGCACGGAGACATTCTACTTATCTAACCGGTATGTAGATTGTGTAAATCTTGCGTAATAGGTCAGTGGGCACAAATATATTCTTCCTTGGGATTTTATTCTGTCTGCATTTTAATGCGTAGGGAGTCTACTTAGGAACTTAACTGCATAACCGCGCCTTCATTTGCTCAATGCCTCCCTTCACCCAAATCTGCGTATCTGCCTAGGTACTTATTCATGGAATGCCCATTCTTACATATGTTACTAAGAACCTACAGATTTTAAGTTCGTAGCGTAAAAGCACGGAATTTGCGAACTTAACTCCTATGCAAATAGTGTATAAAAGTTACTACTCATGTGCAGTGCATCCGTTCTTAAATATACGCACCTAAAATCGGAAGCATTCTTAAGTGTGAATCTTGTCCAGTATTAGAGTTAAGAGGTGATGTTAAACCTAAGTCTAAATAACAGTTTCAAAGTAAAGCTGGTCAGTACTTTAGCTGTGTGCAGTAAGCAAACTATTTTCCCTGCATGCAAACTACTCTGTACTCAGACTTGCATATATGCTTGTGCATCTAGCGTGATGTGTATATGCTTGTGCATCTTGGGCCGGATTTACTAAGCTACAGGTTTGGAAAAGTGGAGATGTTGCCCATAGCAACCAATCAAATTCTAGCTCATTTTTGTATTACATACTAGAGAATGTCATCTAGAATTTGGTTGTTATGGGACACGTCTCCATTTTTGCAAACCCGCAGCTTAGTAAATGTTGCCCCTAGAGTGATGCAGATCCAGGGTTTGAGAGTATATGTAACAACGGGTGGAAATGTTACACCTTGGAAATAACCATGAACTGAACGGGGAGGGAAGTTTAAACTGTATCTGAGGAAACAATTTACAGATGTTCTGGCGCACTCTACTGGCAGAACAAAAAATGACATGTAAAAATATAATCACAAATTAGTCTTAATATCCTGTTTTTCTTCTGTGTATTTGAACAAAAGAAAAACAATGCTTGTTATTAGAGATATATATTTATATACAACGCTGTTAATGCAGCTCTTCCACCACAAAGGGTTGTGAGCACCCTTGTGGTTTCTATGGAACCCAAAGTTAAGCTTCTGAGTTCAGGCTAGCTTCAACCATGTGTGTAGAAGTCAGAGCAAAGAGACGTTTTGCAATAGAGCAGAAGGCTGCCATGGGGGGAATGGCCATGGGGTGCATGTTGCCCACCATTGGTATATAGGCTATACCATGCCAAATGCTGCAATATTGAGGCCCTGACTGTTGCATTTTGGCAATGTATTGGGAATTAGTCAAGAAAAAGGTGAGTTAAAAAAAAAAAAAAAGCAATCAAAATTTACATATAATAGACTTTGAATGATCCAGAGTTTAAATTTGCTTCCCCCTGCAGTGCAACATAGTCACATTTTTGGTTCAACGATTGGAACAGCTGCTTTGCAACGAACCACATCTCGACTATAAAGCAGCAGTGGCAGTGTTATCGTGAGATCTCTCCAGTTGTGACAGCTCCCAGAGGATCTTTAAGGAATTCCAATGGTGGCAGGTAACTTAACCAACCCCTAAATCTCTCCTTCTAGCAGTCCTGCAGTTTAACCCAAGCCTTCTCCTTCTAGTACACTAACTTTAACCCTCAATGTCCTGATGCTTAACCCTGCTATTGGGAACAGGTAATTATCAAAATTGGGACATTGGTACTTATTATCCTTTCCCAATAGAAATATTCTGTTTTCCTACCATTTTTGGCACTGATCCATCCATGATTCAGCCCCTTGAAGCGACAACAGTTTTGTCGAGGTTTACAATTACCTGTTTCTGCTGTTAGTGAGCACTACTCACAATACTATAAAAATTCTACCTATATTAATGTGTACAATTATATTTCCATGTTGTTCTAGTGATATGCAACTCTGGATAACCTGTTTTTAAACTTTCCAACGTTACCCTTACTAATATACTTTTATACGAAGTACAAAAGCATATACTAATATATACTAACTTATAAACTAATTTTATAAGCCGTGTCTATAGGAAGTTTATCAGCAACATTGACTCTAGTATTACGTCACCACTAAGCGCCGATCCTATGTTTGGGTTGGACACTAGAAGTCAAGATCAGTAAAATCAATATCCTCGCTTAGAAAACCATTTTCCTTACAATGGTTAAGTGTCTTAACATTACCAATTGTTCTTCGTAAAAATGGCTGAATCTCCAGAATGACACAGTATGCCAGAAGTGTTACATGCTGTGAGACTTCTCTGAGTTGCCACCTTCATCGTAAGAACCTGATCCTCTTGGTGAAGAGGAACTAGCCAGATCATTGAAAGCAGGCTAGTCCCCCTATGCCGAAAGGACCTTTAGCCCTCTAGTGGTCAGGTCCTGCGTAAGAAGGAGAACTAGCCAGACCATTGAAAGCGAAGGGAAACTAGTCAGATCATTGAAAGCAGGCTAGTTCCCCTTCGTCGAAAGGACATTTTGTCCCCTAGTGGTCAGGTCCTGCACATGAAAGGGAGCTAGCCTGTTAATGCAAAGTAAGCTAGTTCCCCTTTACCGAAAATACCTTTTTGCCCATTAATAGAATCTTTGCCCCAATACAAGCAAGGTATTTTTGCCAAATTTTTTTTTTTACATATTAACAAATGTAGATTAGTAATACAAGGTTTTCTATTGCTGCAATAAGCATCTAATATTTTCTAAAGTAACCATGTGTATATATAGTTGAATGCACTGAATTTTCCATATTCACCTATTCAGCTGGGCTTGTATTAAAGTGAATTTTTATTTGTCTAGACTGTGGAAAAGTTCTTTATTGGACACTTTTCGTCAAATCCGTATTTTACAGAAAGACGACCAGGGTCTAATTCATCTGTGCTTGTGCAACATTGACTTTATACATAGTAAGCTAACTAAACACTTATACCTCTGTTTTGTCGCACTCCGACAGCCTAACAGAATCTGTGTATCGGGACACATTGTTATGTCTGTATTGTGTTGCCCATTTAACCTGGAACGAACACCGGAGAACATCTGGTACATATTAATAATGATTGTTCTCCTTACTGTGCCGCACATACAACTTGTGATCAGTCAGCTCAATCTCACTGATTGCTGAAGTAGGATTGTTGCCTACGAACACCTGAGCCGGATTTATCATCTCTGCCTTGTACTCCTTAGAGAACCTATATGGTAGCTACAAAATCCATCCAAGTTGTTTGCCATTAAAGGCTTGATAAAGCCTGATCTTTGTTCTGGCCTTTCTGGGTCCTTTTGTATATGACTTGGTCACTGTGACCTAGGTATTGAGTTTTCTATTAAGTTGTCAACTTACCAAAGATATCCTTTGTGTGTGACCTTCCACATCTGCCCTCATCCAATGAGATGAGACTCGCTTCTCATGCATTTTCTGCCTGTCTCCACTGGGCCTCCTGGGTATCTAGGGCTTCTCTGGAGGCTGGTTGGACCTCTTTTCCCGGATTGCCTTTGTCCACTGTCATTGAAACATTTATGACCTGCGTATTTCTGCTGCTGCTTTTGGTTTGCTGGCTACTGTAGCCCTATAAAACTACAGAACTTCTTACTGTGCTCCTTCATCACCAGTGTACGTTCAATAGCACTGTGAGGTGCAAAGTTTAATTCCTAAGACAATTCCTTTTCTGTGTTCAGTTTGTATGTTCTCCCTATGCCTTTGTGGGTTCCCTCCTTAACTTTTATTTTATACTATCTTTTACAGTTGACACTGAGCCAGCCTAACCATGTTACATTTATCTCTACTGATTCTGTTTTACCATTAACTTTACTATACTAGTTTCACTGTTTATGCTTTGTACAGGATTATTTATTGTACTTACTAATATCTCCACTGTTTGGTTTCCACTGCAGATCCCTATGTTATACTCCATCCCAAAAAACCTTACATTCTCTTTATTTATTCTTTATTTATTACTCTCCTACCCAGCTCCCCATCTTCACCATGCTTCTTGCCCTAAACCAATATGCCTCAATAGTCACTTCAATCTACACTGATGCAATAAAGGGTAATTCAATTCTCAAAGCCCATCCACATTGTGTGCCTATTTCTTTGCATCTCTATAGGCATATAAAGGAAGGGGAGTCCAGGCATGATTTTAGAGACGTGTTATGACATGATAAAATATAGAAACATTTTTTTTTTTTTTTTTTTTTAATGTGCCGTAAACTTTGTAGAATGGCTTTGTGGTGAATTCCCTGTGTGTTTTGTAATAAAATATAAAAATTAACATAAATATTTGCTTAGTGTGTGTAACTAAAAATTGGATAAAAAGGATAAAAACACAATTTTTGGAAACAAACTTTTTATTTCAAAACTTCAGAACAAACAATATATAATTTATATAATATCTTATTAACAAAATATAAACAATATAACTATTTATCTTAAGG
>WWET01001072.1:374165-389151 GCA_011038615.1 Limnodynastes dumerilii | reverse complement strand
CTATTTTTACCTCAGCGGTCCACAGAACTTTATTCCAAAATGCATCTGGCTTGTCTATATGTTCATTTGCAAACTTCAAACGCTGATTTTTGTGGTGAGGACGTAGAAGAGGTTTTCTTCTGATGACTCTTCCATGAAGAGTCATCAGAAGAAAAGAGTCATCTTTATAGTGGAATAGTGTAACACAACTCTAGTGTCTGCCAGATCTTCCTGGAGGGATCGTGCAGTCAAACATCTTCTTCCAGGTCTTGCTTTAACTTCCACTGTTCCTGATGACTGCCATTTCTTAATTACATTCCGAACAGAGGATATGGGCATCTGATAACGCTTTGCTATCTTATAGCCTTCTCCTGCTTTGTGAGCGTCCACTATTCTCAGTTTTAGTGTTCTACACAACTGCTTAGAGGAACCCATGGTGCTGATTGTTGGGGCATGGTCAGATAAGTATGGTCTTTTTAAACCTTTGAGATTGAAATCACCTGGTCTTTCCAGATGATTGAGAACAATCCATAACACTGTCAGGTCTCAGCTGTCCAAAGGGGGCGGTGCATGCTATAAAATCTGCAGGGTGCCCAAACTTTTGCAGACGCCATTTTTTGTTTTTTGTTATTTTGAAAGTGTAAATGATGGAAATAAAACCAAACTTTTTTGACATGTTATAAAAATGTCTAATCTGTTATTTGATGCCTTTTTGGAGATTTTTTCATCTTTCTTTTGCTTCTTTTTGCACATTAAAATGAATTTTTGCCTGGGGTGCCCAAACTTTCGATCCCCACTGTACTTGCATCACAGCTGAAAGCAAGCCTTAAGCGATAACCAAATCCAGGGCCATTCAGTGCAACATAAATAGTTCCTATTATTGTTTATTTGCTGAACATTTTTTGCAGAAATATTTCTTCCTGGTTGTTGCATGTTTATCACTTTGGGATAGGTCAACACAGTCCATAATGGCCTTTTTTGCTCTGTGAATTTTGAAGAGGCAAAATGTAGTTATTTCAATTTTCTTAGAATTGATTTTTTTTGTTTTCAATTTCTCATGAGGACACATTGTTATTTGGTGTTCCTCAATGCACTGGATTAAATGCGTTCTGAGTTTATGATGGTCAAAACGAATGCTATTCAAATTAACACCATTGGACAGAGAGACTGCGTTAGCAATTGAGATCACACCACAGTCACTAGCACCTTCCAGTTCTTGGCAACACTTCAAATAGACATCAAGAACTTTGTGTTCACCATAAATTAGTGGAGCATACAATTTGGTAAGCTGATCTGTAAGTGTCAACAATTTGGGTTTCATAAAAACAGTGACTGATTTTTTTTTTTTAGAGCAATGTGACACAACCCAATGTGACCCCAAATGATGAATCTGAACCACATTGTCAACCACAATGCTAACAATATTGGAATGTGCCATGGACAGTGTGTCAAACAGACCAACCGCAGAAGGAAATTTTTCATAGATCAGATGCTGGCAAATATTTTACATTATCTAACCACTGGCCAGTAACTAACTTTTTATGGTGGTATGTTAACCTGATACCCCATGTGTCATCTGTAGCTGTGGACTGTAATTGTACAGTTCCTACAACTTTACTTTCGTCAATGTCCGTTTCTGATTCAGATTCAATGGTTTGCCAGACAACTACTCGTAACCTCTGCTTTTATTCCAAACCTCTGGGATGCAGGATTTTTTGGGTTTCTGTACAACCTTTTAGGGAGTAGCTTAAATTTTACATTCTGTTTTTTTTTGAGTTGGAAGTAATGGAATCCACCTTCTTTGGGTATCTTTAATTCCACATCTGCCCATAACTCCAGAATTTTGCAGTCTAGCGTCATAAGATATGTGTCATAATTGATGAGATAAAGCACATTACCAATATATTTTAAGTTTTGTGAACAACTCCTAATCATTGTTGTTCTTTTGGTGCCTCTGTGGGGTGGAAATTCAGCATGTTGGATTTGTGAAAGGTCTATAACATGTCTACTCAGGTCTTCATCTTCCACTGTTTCAGTTTTCAGGTTGAAAACTTCTGCATCTATAATTAAGCGTTATTACTGTAGGAAGGGTTAAGTTTATCCCTTCCTCAGAAAATGTAAAAACCCAGCACGTGTGTTTGCAAGGAAGAAATTTTTGTCAATAGTGACATGTGTATATAGGAGGATTAGCTATATTGTTAACATCCTAAGAATTTCCAATAACGGTTCCACTATTGACTTTGAAAATGCCACTTTCTTTATTTGTGCAGACGATGTCTAATCCATCCAGGCTACTTGACCTTTTTTCCATGACATGTTTGATTACATCCCTTGGTTGATTTTATAAGAGGTTGGGTGTCATCGCTGTATTTTCCATAATACTCAGAACTCTTTAAATTGAACTCCACTTACCTAATAAAAATATATAATCATAAAATTAGCCTCCAATCAAAGGAAAATAAGTACATATTATTTGTTATATAAATCTATGATCAATGCTTAACATCCAAGGCAGGAGTACAGAATAGGCTTGATAAAGCCTGATCTTTGTTTTGGCATTTCTGTACATGACTTGGTCACTGTGATCTGTGTATTGAGTTTTCTATTAAGTTGTCAACTTACCAAAGATATCCTTCTTTGTGCGTGACCTTCCACTTATGCCCACATCCAGTATGATGGGACTCGCTTCTCATGCTTTTTCTGCCTGTCTCCACTGGGCCTCCTGGACATCTAGGGCTCCTCTGGAGGCTGGGTGGGACTGCCTCTTTTCCTGGATAACCTTTGTCGACTGCCATTGAAACATTTATGACCTGCGTATTTATGCTGCGGATTTTGGTTTGCTGGCTACTATACCCTGATCCTTCCATCCCTAGCCTATAAAACAGAACTTCTTACTATGCTCCTTCATCACTAGTATATATTCAATAGCACTGTGAGGTGCAAGTGCTAATTACTGAGCCCCTCCTGCTAAGGTCATAAGTTTGATTTCCATGACAAGGTCTTATCTGTGTGCAGTTTGTATGTTCTCCCAATGTGTGTTTGCAAGGAAGAAGTCATTTTTGCCAATAGTGACATGTGCATATAGGAGGATTAGCTATATTGTTAACATCCTAAGAATTTCCAATAACCGTTTCACTATTGACTTTGAAAATGCCACTTTCTTTATTTGTGCAGACGATGTCTGATCCATCCAGGCTACTTGACCTTTTTTCCATGACATGTTTGATAACATCCCTTGGTTGATTTTATAAGAGGTTGGGTGTCATCGGTGTATTTTCCGTAATACTCAGAACTCTTTAAATTTAACTCCACTTACCTAATAAAAATATATAATCATAAAATTAGCCTCCAATCAAAGGAAAATAAGTACATATTATTTGTTATATAAAGATACAGATTCTTCTGCTTGTAACCATGTAAGTGGATCACTGATTATAATGTTTTATACAAGCACTGCTCTACTATAACAATGGGAGTGACCTAAAGGTCATAATTTCTAGAGCTAAAGCAGGGTTGCCGACTCTCTTGGATTATCTGTGAGACCCCCTAAATTTGGCCGGCAAATATCCTGAGCTGATGTTATCACCGCCGCCTTGTACTCCTTAGAGAACCCATAGCTACAAAATCCATCCAAGTTGTTTGCCATTCAAGGCTTGATAAAGCCTGATCTTTGTTTCGGCATTTCTGTACATGACTTGGTCACTGTGATCTGCGTATTGAGTTTTCTATTAAGTTGTGAATTTACCAAAGATATCCTTCTTTGTGCGTGACCTTCCACATATGCCCACATCCAGTGTGATGGGACTCGCTTCTCATGCTTTTTCTGTCTGTCTCCACTGGGCCTCCTGGACATCTAGGCCTCCTCTGGAGGCTGGGTGGGACTGCTTCTTTTCCTGGATGACCTTTGTCGACTGCCATTGAAACATTTATGACCTGCGGATTTATGCTGCGGATTTTGGTTTGCTGGCTACTATACCCTGATCCTTCCATCCCTAGCCTATAAAACAGAACTTCTTACTATGTTCCTTCATCACTAGTATATATTCAATAGCACTGTGAGGTGCAAGTGCTAATTACTGAGCCCCTCCTGCTAAGGTCATAAGTTTGATTTCCATGACAAGGTCTTATCTGTGTGCAGTTTGTATGTTCTCCCAATCCCTGTGTTCTCCTCCATCCCAACCTTACATTCTCTTTATTTTTTATTCTCCTACCCAGTTCCTCATCTTCACCATCCTTCTTGTCCTAAACCAATATGCTTCCATGGTCACTTCAATCTATACTGTTGCAATTAGTGATAATTCAGTTCTTCTCAAAGCTCATCATATTGCATGTGTGTCTTTCTTTGCATCTCTATTGGCATATCAAGGAAGGGGAGTCCAGATGTGATTTTAGAGACGTGTTATTACATATATAAAAAAATAAATGTTTTCTATATGTTTTATGTGCTATAAGCTGTCTAGAATGGCTTTGTGGTGCATTCCCTGCGTGTTCTGTAATATTTGCATAGTATGTGTAACACTAAAAATTACAAGGATAAAAAAACAGCAATTTTGTAAACCGTTTTTTTAATTTCAAAACAAAAGAACAAACAAATAAATATATAATCTATATAAAATCTTAACAAAATATAAACAATATAACTTCTATCTATATTACATTAAGGCACTATACAAACAAGGAAGGAAGGTCCAATTCAGTTAATAGTGAGGTGCTGATCGTTAGGTTAGGGGAATACCAGTTTCTGTAACCAAGCAGTGAGTTACCCTGCAGTCAAGTGAAACATTACACCAACACTGTTTCTAATGGGATGTCAGGCGGGTCCGAGGCAGAGTCTCTAGCTGCGAACACAGATGCTACACTATATTCTTGCATCACAGCTGAAAGCAAGCCTTGCGCGATAACCAAATCCAGGGCCATTCAGTCCAACATAAATAGTCCATATTATTTTTTATTTGCTGAACATTCATTTTTTTTAACCTTGTTTTAAATTTCTCACGAGGAAACATTATTTGGTGTTCCTCAGTGCACTGGATTAAATGCGTTCTCGATTTATGCTGGTCAAAATGAATGCTATTTAAATTAACATCATTGGTCAAAGAGACTGCGTTGGCAATTGAGATCACACCACAGTCACTAGCACCTTCCTGCTCTTGAAGTAATGGAATCCACCTTCTTTGGGGATCTTTAACTCCAGAATTCTGCAGTCCAGCGTCATAAGATATGTGTCATCATTGATGAGATAAAGCACATCACCAATGTATTTTAAGTTTTTTGAACAACTCATAATAATTTTTGTTCTTTTGGTGCCTCTGTGGGGTGGAAATTTAGCATGTTGGCTTTGTGAAAGGTCTATAACATGTCTACTCGGGTCTTCATCTTCCACTGTTTCAGTTTTCAGGTTGAAAAATTCTGCATCCATAATTAAGGATTATTGTAGGAAGGGTTAAGTTTATCCCATTCTCAGAAAATGTAAAAACCCAGCACGTGTGTTTGCAAGGAAGATTAGGAGGATTAGCTATATCGTTAACATCATAAGACTTTCCAATATCTGTTTCACTATTAACTTTGAAAATGCCACTTTTTTTTTATTTGTCCATAAAAACCTTGTCTGATCCATCCAGGTTACTTGACATTTTTTCCATGACGTGTTTGATAACATTCCTTTGTTGATTTTATAAGAGGTTTGGTGTCATTGCTGTATTTTCCATAATACGCAGAACTCTTTAGATTTAACTCCACTTACCTAATAAAAATATATAATCATAAAATTGGTAAACATCGTTTCACTGATTTATTTGCCCTTAATTTAATGATTTTACAGATCCTTAACACTTGTAACCATGTAAGTGGAACACTTATTGTAATGTTTTATACAAGCATTGCTATACTATAACAGTGGGAGTGACCTACAGTTCATAATTTCTAGAGCTAAAGCAGGGTTGCCGACTCTCTTGGAATATCTGTGAGACCCCCTTACTTTGGGCATTACTACTGGAATCCCAGGGGAGCTGGCAAATATCCTGCAATCCCCCCCACCCCAGCCTATAAACACTACAATTCCTAGTGTTAATAGGGACTGTGCAGGTCCTGAAGATGTAAAGTGTTATCAAGCCTTGCCCCAATACCTAGTAAAACTGTGACAGACTATTTGCATGAATCACATGATTACGCTCAGACCCTATAACAGCATTTGTTTCTGGCCTCCATGATCTTCTTGAGGGAAGAAATAAATACTGTACAACCCTGAGTTAAATTGGTAAAAAAAAAAAAAAAAAAAAAAATAAAAAGGAAAAAAAAAAAAAAAAAAAAAAAAAAATCCTGGGTTTGGCTTCAAATGTACGATGAGAAAAAGCAATCTCTGTCCCAGGAGCAGGCTAATGTTAAACAGATGGTTAACTTTTTCTTTATTGGCACAAGTTTATGTTATGTATGTAATATATGTATGACACTGAGACATGTATAGTAAAATAATGAAAATCATAGTTTGCAAAAAATCAGGAATACATTGTTTTGTATATTAAAAATGTAATCTAGACATCCTAAAAATAGTTACTGTATAAAGGTAAAAAGAAACATACTCTATTATATGCTGCGATGAAATACAGTTACCATTTCAGACAGAGTGAAGTTCTTGTAACCGTCCAGATAATTGTAATTGTAATTGGATTTCATTTTTGCCGCTTCAGTCCATTGTATTTATACCAATGTTCAGTTGGTCAGTTCTGTAAACATGTCCATTTCTGTATTGGTGAAACACATAATTTAGTACTGACCAGTTAGATGTATCAAACAACAGTATTAGTGTATTTATAGCTATAATGTTTGTCATTGTGGGCCAGTATTTTCTCAGCATAATCAATAAGCTTTTTCTAAAAATCTATCCAAAAAAATGTGTCTGATATTATATGGGTACCTTAACCACCAAATGATTACATTATTGTTTGACGCTGGTAATAGGAACATATGTTTTATAGTTGATTTGTTACAGCAGATATTCATTGAATAGCAGTTTAACCTGCAGTAATGTAGATCTGACTCATATTTTAGCAATAAAAATGTGTTAATATCTTGCACTGTAAATACAAAATGTAATATGTAAAATAATAAAGTTAAGAAAATAAAGAATAACATTTGGATAATGTACCTTAATTTCAGGCATCCGGTTTTTTTGAGATCTACGGCTTTAGAGCAGCTTTTGTCTTCCATATCACACGGTTTAGTAATGTACTTAGTATGTAATCTATATATCTCCATATTAGTGGCATTTGACACCATGCGTAGCATCTTCAATATGATGCTTGGATAACTGTGTGTGTGTCGTGATCTTTCTTATTTAGCCACTCTTGTCAAGTCTTCTCCCGATGGAATTCACAAAGTAAAATTTTTGTGTCTATAACAAAAATAGTAATATAAATTTTTTAATAAAATATATAAGTATATTTTAAGAATGCATACATTTTTATTTTACATTTCCTGTATTTGTACAAAAAATACATAATGAACTACATAAAATCCATGTGACACATGTGAAACAGAACTAGCAAACTAGATATGAAACTATATCAATTTACCGTATTTGCCGGCGTATAAGACGACCCTCCAACATTTCCACTCAAAACATAGAGTTTGTTATATACTCGCCGTATAAGACTATCCCCTCTTCCGCACACCTCCGCACCCATCATCATCATGTCTGCCCAGCACTCATCCTCATGATGTCTGCCCAGCACCCATCATCATCATGTCTGCCAGCACTCATTCTCATCATGTCTGCCAACTCTCCTCATCATATCTGCCCAGCAATCAGCACTCCTTATACTTACCTTTTGAAGTCTTCCTCCGGCTGCTGTCTTCTCCTCCGCGGCGCGTCCCGACTCCCGCCGGCCCCATCTGCGGTCATGTGACATACTGCGGTCACGTGACAAACTGTTAACACAGGGCTCCCATTGGAGCCCTGTATTAGCAGTACTTCACGTGACCGCAGACGTGGCCTACGTCTGTGCAGAGCCCTGCCGCCCGCCATGTACAGCAGCTAAAGCGGCAGGGCTTTAAAAAAAAAAATATATACACCATCTATACCCAGCGTATAAGACGACCCCCCCCCCACTTGGAGGCATGGATTTCATTGCAAAAAAGTCGTCATACGCCGGCAAATACGGTATGTAATTGGATTGAAAATGTTTTAACACAAAAAAAAGTATGTAAACAACATTTGGTAGAAGTCACTTGGATTCATTTATATTATATTACTGTTCGATTTACGCAATGACTAATCTGTAAACAATTCACATATTTCATTTATCTCCTGACAAAAATCTACCAAGAGCCCATTTGGTTTCCAATCTGGGCTCCATTTTTGAACACCTTTATTGTCTCAAGGATGCATGCAGATGTTTCCTTCTGGGTAACAAAACCACCAACTACAGCACAGCACACATTTGTTCTGATACACAGGAAAAAGAGTGGACATGCATAGCGAGTTGTTCGATATGTTGCATCCAACAGTGTAATCTGGTTGCTATAGTTATTTAAAAGCTTTCTTTGCCACTCTGCTTGGTAACACAATAGAAATGTATTCTTACCTGTTTCAGTATTTGGTCGACGAATGTTGACTTCTGGTGTATCTGCTGCCATTGATTTATGATCTGTAAAACATTATCCTGGTCTATGGTTGAGTTTTGTCCTTAATATTTATCTTTGTACATAATATTCACAGTTGCAGTTAAGATATATTGCATATTTTTAGGGATGATTAAACTGCGCATGCGTAGGACCTTTATTTACACAATCCACGTGGGTTTTAAGAACGGTGAGCCACTAAGAACTATTTACATAGCCGTTCATAATGAGATAAGTAAGAAGGGGCGTGTCAGGCCGACTTAAGAAGAAACATAAGAAATGTAGATGGGGTTAGCTGTTTAAATGGGATTGCTGGGATGCCATTTGCTAAGTATGTGCATATTTTTGTTACTTAAGAACATACATACACACTAGAAGATAAGGTTGCCTTTTGGAACTTTAAAGTCGCTTAAGAACCACAAGAATCAGGGCATGTCAAGGGAGGAATTACAATGCGTAGAATTGCGAACCCATTCGTTCTTATCTCCCTTTTTAACTTTGAATCAGGTCCAATATCTTTTCTGGAAGGGTGAAACAGTCTTCGAGATTCATCTGCAGCTTCTCCACCTGGAAATAGTTCTTGAGAAACAATTGAATTTAAGTGACGTAGCATTTCGTTTATTCTGCATACATCATCACTGTGCAAACTAATTATTTTTATCTGTATTCGTGGGGTCATGAGAGATAAGAGATGGAGACAAGTTAGTGAGACTGTCTCAAAGAGAAACTTTTTGGATTATTTCTTTAAACATTCCTAACCCAGGGGGTCTTAATGAAGGCCTTGACGTTACCCCTTTTCTGTAGGTCCTTACATAAATTAATCTGTATATATACTGTCTAATATTCTTGGCTTAGTTGTTTCTTGTAATAGCTCTTACATAAATATGATTGGTGTAGATTAGTGAAGTCCATTTGTTAACTTGATGCCCCTAACAGCTACCAATGTGTTCTCTGTAGCTGTGGACTGTAATTGTAGAGTTCCTACAATTTCACTTTCGTCAATGTCCGTTTCTGCGTAAGATTCAATGGTTTGCCACACAGCTACTCGTAACCTCTCTGCTTTTTTTCCCAAACCTCTGGGATGCTGTATTTTTTGGCTTCCTGTACAACCTTTTAGGGAGTGGCTCAAATTTTACATTCTGTTTTTGTTTTTTGGGAGCAGGAAGTAATGGTCATCCACCTTCTTTGGGGATCTTTAACACCACATCTGCCTGTAACTCCAGAATTCTGCAGTCCGGTGTGGTAAGATATGTGTCATCATCGATGAGGTAATTCGCATCACCAATGTATTCAGTTTTGTGAGCAACTCCTAATCATTCTTGTTCTTTTGGTGCTTCTGTGGGGTGGAAATTCAGCATGTTGGATTTGTGAAATGTCTATAACATGTCTATTTGGGTCTTCATCTTCCACTGTTTCGGTTTTCAGGTTGAAAAATTCAGCATCCATAATAAAGGATTATTGTAGGGAGGGTTAAGTTTATCCCATCCCCAGAAAATGTAAAAACACACGTGTATTTGCAAGGAAGAAGACGTTTTTGCCAATAGTGACATGTGCATTTAGAATGATTAGCTATAAGGTTAACATCATAAAACTTTCCAATATTGGTTTCACTATTGACTTTGAAAATGCCACTTTCGTTATTTGTGCAGACGATGTTTGATACATCCAGGTTACTAGCATTTTTTCTATGACGCATTTTCATAACATCCCTTGGTTGATTTTATAAAATGTTGTGTATTTCATCGCTGTATTTTCCGTAATAATCAGAACTCTAGATTTATCTCCACATACCTAATAAAAATATATAATCATAAAATAGCCTCAAATAAGTGCAAAATAAGGACATTGTTATATAAATATATGATTTTTGATCAATACGAAACATCCAAGGAAGGTACAGAATACAGAAACTACTTTTGTGGCTCCCTGCACTTAAATAAACACTGTTTCACTGATTTCTTTGCCCTTAATTTAATATGCTTTCGCAGATTCTTCACACTATAATAGTGGGAGTGACCTACAGGTCATAATTTCTAGAGCTAAAGCAGGGTTACCGACTCTTGGAATATCCGTGAGATCCCCTAAATTTGGGTATTACTACAGGAATCCCAGGGGAGCTGGCAAATATCCTGCAATCCTACCCCCCAGCATATCAACACTACAATTCCTAGTGTTAATAGGGACTGTGCAGGTCCTGATTATGTAAAGTGTCATCGAGCCTTGCCACAATCCCTAGTAAAACTGTATGAAAAGCTATTTGAATGAATCACATGATTAAGCTCAGACCCTATACCAGCATTCGTTTCTTGTCTCCATGATCATCTTGAGGGAAGAAATAAATACTTTACAACCCTGAGTTAAATTGGTCAAATTTTTTTTCCTGATTTTGGCTTCAAATGTAGGTTGTGTTTGGATAAGAAAAAGCAATCTCTGTCCCAGGAGGACGCTAATATGTTAAAAAGATGGCTGACTTTCTCTTTTTTTTTTTTTGGTACAAGTTTCTGTGTGGGGGCTGAGAATAATATATTCCTTTTTTTTATATGCTGCGATGAAGCACAGTTAATATTTCGGGCAGAGTGAAGTTCTTGTAACCATCCAGATAATTGTATTTTAGGATTTAATGTTCAGTTCTGTAAACATGTCCATTTCTGTATTGGTGAAACACATCATTTAGTATTGACCAGTTAGGTGTATTAAACAACAGTATTAGTGTTTTGAGAGCTATAATGTTTATGTAATCGTGGGCCAGTATTTACAATAAGCAATAATCTTTTTCTAAAGATCTACCTAAAAAATGTCTGATATTATATGGGTACCTTAACCACCCAATGATTACATTATTGTTTGACGCTGGTAATAGGAACATATGTTTTACAGTTGATTTGTTACAGCAGATATTCGTTGAATAGCAGTTTAACCTGCAGTAATGTAGATCTGACTCATATTCTAGCAATAAAAAATCTGACTGTTGAAGTTGAAACATTATATCAATTAAAATACAATTTGTTAATATCTTGATAAAATAAATAAAAAAAGTAAATAAAAATGTAATCTGTAAAATAAAAAAGTTAAGAAAATAAAAACAAAGAATAAAATGTGGATAATTTTACCTTAATTTCAGGCATCCACGGCTTTAGAGCAGCATTTGTCTTCCATATCTCACTGTTTAGTAATGTACGAAGTATGTTTTCCATATATCTCCATATTTGTGGCATTTGACACCTTGCGTAGCATCTTCAATATGATGCTTGGATAACTGTGTGTGTGTCGTGATCTTTCTTATTTAGCCACTCTAGTCAAGTCTTCTCCCGATGGAAATCACAAAGTAAAATTTTTGTGTCTATAAGAAAAACAAATAATATAAATTCATAAAATATATAAGTATATTTTAAAAACGCATACATTTTTAACCAATGTGAATTTTGTTTATTTGGACAAAAAATACACGATGAACTACATAAAATCCACAACCTATTATAGGGATTATAGGGTATTGTTTTTGTCCTATACACAAAAGCACATGAAAATCAAAGTGCGATGTGAAACAGAATTAGCAAATATTATGAAACTATATAAATTTATGTAATTGGATTGAAATAATGTTTTAACACAAAAATATGTAAACATTTTGGTAGATGAGTTATATTATGTTATTATTCAATGTACCCAATGACTAACCTGTAAACAATTCACATATTGCATTAATCTCCTCCTGACAAAAATCTACCAAGAGCCCATTTGGTTTCCAATCTGGGTTCCATGCTTTGAACACCTTAAATGTCTCAAGGATGCATGCAGATGTTTCCTGCTGGGTTACAAAAGCACCAACTACAGCATAGAACACATTTGTTCTGACACAGGAAAAATAGTGGTAGTACATAACGAGTTGTTCGATATGTTGCATCCAACAGTGTAATCTTGTTGCCATACTTTATTAAAAAGCTTTTTTTCCATTCTGCTTGATAGTACAATAGAAATGTATTCTTTTCTATTGTTTCAGTATTTGGTCGACAAAATGTGTTTCTTGCTGCCATTGATTCACAATATGTCAAACATTCTCCTGGTCTATGGTTGAGTTTCGTCCTTCATATTTATCTTTGCACATAATATTCACAATGGACCTGATTCATAGTTAAGAAACTGCTGCTATTTCTGTGCGTAATTTTTAGGAACGGTTAAACTGTGCATGCGTAGGGACTTTATTTCCGGTAGCTACGTAGGTTTTAAGAATGGTGAGCCATTAAGAGTGATTTACAAAGCCGTTCGTAATGAGATAAGTAAAGATGGGCATGCCAGCCCAATTTAAGAAGAAATATAAGAAAAGTGGGTGGGGGTAAGGATTTAAATGGGGCTGCCGGGGCACCGTTTGCTAAGAACGTGCATATTTTGCTTCTTAAGAACACACACATAGGAAGATGAGGCTTCATTTGGCATTCTTAAGTCGCTTAAGAACCACAAGAATGAGGGAGTGTCAAGGAAATTGCCAAGCGTATAAGTGTGAACCAGGTCCAATATCTTTTCTGGAGGGTGAAACAGTTTTCGTGATTCAGCTGAAGCTTCTCCATCTGGAAACAGTTCTTGAGAAACAAATTAATTTAAGTGACGTAGCATTTCACATATTTTGCGTACACCATCACAGTACAAACAAATTATTTTTTATCTGTATTTGTTGGGTCATCCGATAGATACAAACAGGAAGCCCCAGCACTCTTGCAATTACCCAGCAACTAACCATAACTTTCTATCTTTAAAATAAAAGTCAGAGACTAAGTTCCATATATCTGCAGATATATGTTAAGCCACCAGCTACTTACAAGGCCTCTTTATTTTGGTGGTCCTAACTCTAAAACTGTCAGAGTCCCAACTTTGGGCCATATGTCGTGTATTTTTAAATTTGAGACTCTGAGACAGCACCCCCGTCAGCTGCTATCCCAGACTAGCTTTAAAACAAGCACACAAAATGGAGGTTGCTCAAATCAATTTATAAGGTAATATTAAGCAGGTGCTTGTAAGGAAAGGGGAAGTTTATACAAATATATTTTATTTATTTTTTCCATGTGGGGCCTGCAAAATATGTAAATTTTGCCATCTTGAACGTAAGACCTTCACAGATGCGACTGGAAATCATTCCTTTTACATAAAAACCTTTTTTAAACTGTAATAGCACATATGTGGTTTATCAATTAGATTGTTAATGTGGTCCAAAATATGTCTGAAATACAAAAAGGGCTTTTAAAATCTGATCCCTTTAACATATGAATAACATTGTATAAGGTCACTAACCACAGTCTGTCAAGACCTTTTCTTCAAGTTCATAATTCCAAAATATTTTCTAAGGATAAAAGCAAAAGAATATAAACTGAATAATATAAGAGGTGGAGACAGGTTAGTGAGACTGTCTCAAAGAATCTTTTTGGATTATTTCTTTAAACACTCTTAACCCAGGGGTTCTTAATGAAGGCCTTGACGTTACCCCTTTTCTGTGGGTCCTTATATGAATTTATCTGCATATATACCGTCTAATATTCTTGGTTTAGTTGTTTCTTGTAATAGGTCTTAAATAATATATGATTGGTGTAGATTAGTAAAGTCTGTTTGTTGACCCTAGTCTAGCCAGGAAGTTATGGATTCATGCATTATATGCATGTGAGTCTATGACGTCTAAATAATTTTCCAAATGACGTTGAGGTCGCTAGGGGGCAGTATTTTTATAGTGGAGATGACATCAGAAACAGAAGAGGACCAATTTAATTGACGTCATCTCCACTATAAAAATACTGCCCCCTAGCGACCTCAGCGTCATTTGGAGCAGCCCGGATGGGGAGAAGAAGATCTGCAGCGTCCTGTCATCATCTGAAGAACAGGACATCGTCATCACAGAAATGAAGATGAAGACTTCTATCAATTGCTGAAAATTCTTCACAGAAATAAGAAAATTCGAAGAAAGATGACAGCAAACTGTGAGTGATGGAATTTTTTTATTTATTACACACGATACACTACATACATTACACATAGCTTAGGAGAGATGACCACAGCAGGTAAGTGCACACAGTAGGGGACAATGGGCCGGATCTAGAACTACGCCCGTCTTCCATAGACGGCCGTAGTTTAATAAACAGTAGCTACTGCGCATGCGTAGTAGCTATTGTACGTAATCTGCGTATCGTTTCGATACGTAGAATGCATATATGCGGTCTAAAGGACCGTATATACGCAATCTACGTATCGAAACGATACACAGATTACGTATTACGTACAGTAGCAGATACGTATCGCATCGATACGCAGATTACGTACAATAGCTACTACGCATGCGCAGTAGCTACTGTTTATTGAACTACGTCCATCTATGGAAGACGGACGTAGTTCTGGATCCGGCCCAATG
>WWET01001072.1:359348-373950 GCA_011038615.1 Limnodynastes dumerilii | reverse complement strand
TAGAAAATGTCAGCTAGAATCTGATTGGTTGCTATGGGCAACATCTCCACTTCTCCAAACCCGCAGCTTAGTAAATCTGGCATTTTGTCAGTCTAGCAACAGTTGCAAAAAACTGAGTGCAGCGTCTTCTGATTTATTTTGTTCCAGCCACTTAGCAACAGCCAGGATAGCACTGACCCTCTGACTTTCACAGAAAATCCCTGCATGACCGTGTTCTCTCACATACACACTTTATAACACCCTAACATGGCACCAACTGTATGACAGCCTTTTCACTTGCATAGCAGTGGGAGTGGTAGGTTGGAATGCCAATAAATAACTTGCTGGAACAAAAATGCCGACAGATTTAACAGATCATCTTTCCTTGATCTGGTTGGGTCATTACCTTAACACCTGTCAGACAGAATATTGTAATGTCAACACTTGGTGTGTTCAGTTCTATTAATCCTATCGACTGCTGAAAGATGCTAACTACTTACCAGAGAATAATGCAGCGGTAGCTAGGACATAGACTGTTGCGACAAATGGAGCAGCAGAGGAAAACTGGACTGAAAGACAGGGTAGGAAAAGAGAAAAGAAGACGGCGCAAACATGACAGAGCCGAGGAAAAGCAGAAAATAAAAAATACAATATTAAAAGAAAGGACACAGCTGAGGAACACAAAGGAGAGCAGCATGGAGAGACACAGGAGCAAAGATAAAGGCCCAGATCCAGTCTTAATAACAGCAGCAAATTTACACTTGCAGCATGGGTAAATCTGGCTGTGGGAATGCACTGCACATGTGCGTGGCAGATTTTAATGAATGTAACTCTAGTCGTACGTAACTTGTTTGTAACTCTGTATGAAAGGGTGTGTCATACCTATGCAAGGCGATTATACTAACAGGAGGCATTTAAATTATATAGTATGGGCTGGGTTAGGCACTTGCATATGAAAACGCATTATGTACGCACAGAGGTACGCAAGGAAAAGTTAAGGTAGGGTTCTGAACTTAGTCGGCTAAGTTACGTAAGTGAGAAGAGAGTGCATTATCCTTAGTAGTACGTAACTTAGGTATGCATGCGTATGTAAAATGACCTTAAATCTGGATCTGGGCCAAGTGATACTGCCAATCGCATTGTTGGATGTATTATTGTCAGTGTGGTCATTATGACCATAACTAATACCAATAGATGTCAGCCCTTACCTGACTTACTACCACCTGCATGCCAGCCCTTACCTGACTTAACGCTACCTGTATACCAACCTTTCACATGCCCCCACTGCATGCCAACCCTTTACCTGACTTACTGCCCCCTGTATGGCAGCCTCTTATAACACCCACACATACCGGTTCTTCCCTCACAGTACACTCATGAATGCCAGCCTACCTTACACCCCAACTCCTGAATGCCAGCCTCCCTCACACCAACCCGAATGCTATTTTCTGTAACATCCTATGCATTCACTGTGCCTCACAGAAATCTCTGTTATTATTTCCTCTTTTATAACACCTCTAAATTCGTTTTCACTCATACATCATGATAATCTTATTTTCACTTTTCTCACATACATCACCCTGCACATCACATTGTAACACCAAACCACTGTTACTTTCATCACTTGCACTGCTTTCAGTTGCAGCCTGTCCCCTCCAACATTCCAGGTTTTACACACACAAAGTTCTGCTAATACTATTTTCAGAGATTAGAACAGAGACGCCATTCATTATTTAACAGGTTGAGGCTAGATCCAAGTGGAGTAAAGGACCTGATTCAGAGACTGAAAATAAGAGAGGAAAGTTACTCCTGGGCCAAACCATGTTGATTTCAGGGGGAGTCAAGTTCATTGTATTCTTTGCATGCAGCAATATATCTTTGTTTTTGCTTACTGCACACAGATGCTGACCAGCTTTACTTTTACTCTGCGAATTAGACTTGGCTGGGAAAATACCACCTTACAACTCTAATACTGTTTGCAACAGATGAAATTTGACTCCCCTGAAATCAAGATGGTTTTGCCCAGGAGCAATTTTCCTCTTATTTTCAATCTCTGAATCAGGTCCCTGGTCCTTTAGTACACTTGGTTCTAGCCTAACTATATAGAGTAGGCTAGATCCAAGTAACTTAAATTACCTTACTTTTTTTTTAATTTTTTTTTTTTAAATTCAGTTTTGGAACACTACATGTTATTTGCAAAATCCAATAACATTTTTAAAAATTGCAAACAATGCATATTTTTGTTTATTATATTTTTGTTACCAGGAATGCATTGCATATAAACTCCTGCACACCAACTCTCCTGCAACATCAGTGAGATTCAAGAAAGACTGTGAGTGGGGCCCTATTACCTGCCTAGTATTGTTACACTGATTGTTAAAATTGCGCTACAAAATCCAATAACACTAAATAAAAACCTGTTAATGAATAAATATCATGCACTGTTTTATATAATCCACACATAGTTGTGCATGAGAGTAAAGTTTTTGAGCTCTGACAATTGTATTGTATTTTATTTTATCATGATAAAGCACAGGCTGCTGCTGACAGGTGTGGGTCCCCGTCGAGAACGGTCCTATTTCAAACTACCTGGGAAATCAATTGCTTTTGCCTCAGAGGCAAAACAATCAATCCCATCAGAACCTAACACAGTGCTCTGAATGGTAAGTATCGAATCTAACCTCAACACTTTCCCTAACCCTCCCCTTCTATTACCCTAGCCCTCCCTTCGCATTAGGCTGACCCTAACCCTCTTTTCCTCGTAGCCTGACCCTAACCCTCCCTTTCCATGACCCTAACCATAATACACCTTTCCCCAGAGCCTGCCTAACCCTATGGAATATGGAAATTCCATATGGAAATTTATGATAATTAGGACACAATTAAAATAAAAAGAAAGCAAAGTCTATGATTGTTATATAAAGCGATTCTCCGGTGCCTAACTCGCTATGACATCAAACTCAACAGCACGCGTCTTATGATGTAATATAAAAAAATAAAAATAAAAATCTGAGAAAATAAAGGCTTTAAACATGAGAACAAACAAACTGAAGAAGGTAAGAAAAAAGGTGCAAGGGAAATCAATTTATGGCCAATGTCCCAATGTTGTGTGTCTATGTCCATTCTCTGCAAAAAAAAACCCAAAAAAGTTAAGTCACTGGCTGTCTGCTACATATACATTTCACTGTAAAATTACATAATTTGTTCAATAAATACAGGGTTATTTCCCCTGCACTTGAAGCAAGGAGTGTGGCCTCCCATCGGAATTCTATTCCATGCTGTGTGCACATAGTAGCCCACTCCCCTCATTTGCACAGACTTCTGGATAGGATGGGTATACGGCATATCTTTAATGTACTGTTTAAATACCTCCACCTTACCCACTATTGGAAATGTTTGTATAGAAATCTGGATGTGAAGTGCCATACCTATGCAGAATTTGTAATTGTTCACAAATGCAAAACACAGGTGTTTTTCCATCATTGGGGGGGATTCAGAAAAACACCTCTCACAGTATGGAGACTGACAGGGGGATGTCTCACTTTAATGCTAAGGTTCCCACACTTAACAAGTCATATTTAAGTATAATAATGATAATCATAATTAAGATGTGCGCAGTGCTTTATCACACATTATGTATGAGTAATAGGACAGTCATTAGTCATAACGGATAATAACCATAACTAACCGTTTTCACACACACAGCACACTCCACACAGACACACACAGAACACACACACACACACACTCCACACAGACACAGACAGAACACACACACACACACACACACACACACACACACACACACACACACAGTGTCCTCCATTAATACACACATATTGAACCCCCATAAAACATGCTATACACACAGTGCACCCTCCAATCCCCCCTACATCCCATAGAACATGCTATATACACAAACACACAATACACTCATAAGATACTGCTACACACACACACACACACACACACACACACACACACACACTGCAATCCCCATAAGACATTACTATACACAAAAAGTGCACTCCTAAGACATGACATCACTCACACACACTGCACCCATTACACATATTATATACACGCTGTGCATCCATTAAGACATGCTACACATACACTGAACCCATAACACATACTACATACAAAGTGAGCTCATTAGGCATTCTAAACGCACACAACACAAAAAGTCACTCTGGTGACACATATTGTACCTGAAATCACTCTGACAGCAACATCCATGTGCTGCACAGATAGGAACTGAGTTGACAAACAACGGAGGAAACACTGACTCCTCCCTCTGAACAGGTAACTGGTCACATGGCTGTGACATCAGCAGAGGCCCTCTTGTATTTACAATCTACCTTATTTCCCCTTAGCCTGGAGTCCTGGCAGCACTGCATACCACGTGACTGCATAAGTCACATGGGCTGCTGATGTCACAGGGTCCTTACAGTGAAGGAGTTCCAGCCGCTGCCACATTGCCGTCGCCCTGTAATCGCGGAGGAGCTTCATGGAAACGGTTGTTGTCGGTGAGAGTTATGTTGAGTGTGTTTAGGATACAGCTATATCACACATGGATCTCAGTAGAGAAAGACAGCGATATGCGTGCTGTGAACAGGCACAAGAGGCCAGAAATACCGGGTGCTAGTAGTAGATGCTGTGGTGTATGTTGATTAATGGTGTCTTATAATAACTCTTTAAGAACTATGGACGACATTAGACCTAGATGTCCATCATTGCCTATATTGTCAGAATAAATAGAGTTAAATCTCTATGCTCATCTCAACATGTCCATAATACGTTATATTATTTTTTACAAATAATGAGAGCTGAAACTATGGCTTGTGCTGTAAATCCAAGCAGTAATGTATACTGGTGAGTATTGAAGGCAATAGGTTAAGTGCTCATAAGGAGCAATGGCTCAAATTCACATATAACAAGAAAATAAATATGCGTTGATTCGCCTAACTACGCACCTAAGTTGCAAGTCGGCTCCCATGACACTCCCCTCGATCTTTGCTGACTTCTACCTCCATAGGGCTACCATAACTCTCCGTGTTTATCTTTGTATGAATTTTTCTAAAGTGCGTGCAGAGTTTTCTAATTCAGCCCTATTTAAATGCCCCCCCACCCACTTTTCATAACTTACAATTTACATGCCTCTTCTTACAGATCTCATTAGGCATGGAGTTGAACTCCGTAACAGGTTTCCGTGTGTAACATCTGGGTTGCACAATTCGCATAAAGTAGCCAAAATTCGCACGTATATTTAAGTATGTTATTAAGTGTGAATCAGGGCCAATTTGTTCATTTATATTTTAGTTTATGGTTTCTCATCCACTAATACTAGTACAACTGGGGAAGGTTTATACCAGATGGTTGGGGACATAATAAAATATCTTATGGAGCTAAATGGCATATTTAGAAAAAACACCTTAAAATCACTGTGAAAATATGTAACCAGCAGAAAATTTTTTTATGGCCAGATTTGTTGCTATGTGTAACATTTCCACTTTTCCAAACCTGCAGCTTAGTAAATCTGGCCCTAAAAATATATGTATCGTGGGTATATGACGGCATGATGTACAAAGTGGTACTTGCCAAAAAAAAAAAAAGTGAGAATTGCTGTTTTTAGTTTAATCTGAACAGAATCGATGCATGAATGTCACAGGCTATAATTTAGTAAGAAATATTCGTTGATGCACATGGATCGTATGTTTATGGGATCCATAATTTTCGAATATAGAACCTACTTTACTATTTCTGGATCCCATAAGGAAAAAAAAAAACATACAAACCTCCCCCTCTAAAAAAAAAATAAAAAAATGCCCTCAGCACAATAGTGTATTAGATTTGTTCTACTTCTGCCAAGTGCGCTATAATTAACATAACAATATTAACTGGTCCCTAGTGTACGCCAAATATTATTAAGCTACTATTTAGTAAATAGATAGTACTAAAGTTACAGTAAATACCAGAGGTGGGATGTGGTTAAAAAAAAATAGTAAAGGACAGAGCCACATAGGCTTTTTCCTCATGATAATGCTTCATATGTTCTCCCCTACAATTGAGTCTCTCTGAACCCCCTCCATGTTACTCAGTTATCTCAGCTGTCTCTGTCCTTCCTCTGATGCCTCCTCCATGTTGGATCTCTAGATAGTGCTGACAGGATTCTGTACAATACAGGCATGACCCAAGGTTACATCAGCTTCATACAGGGCATCAGCACAGTGGAGACTGTAAGTGAAAATGAGGCAATACAGACTAACATTACCTGGCCTCACACATAGTGTTATTAGTTACGCAGGGCATGTAAAGTGTTTGTGGTCTGTGGGACCCACATCTTCACGGTGGCTCAGTGAGTAGCACTTGTGTCTCACAGCACTGAGGTTATGAGTTTGATTCCCGGACTAGGCTTTATCTGTGTGGAGTTTGTATGTTCTCCCTGTGTCTGCGTGGGTTTCCTCCCGGTGTTCTGCTTTTGTTCCACATTCCTGTTAAGCCGGTTAATTTGCTTCTGAATAAATTAACCCTAATGTCTATGTGTGTGTGTGTATGTCTGTGTTAGGGACTTTAGTATGTAGCAGGGACTGGTGTGAATGTGAAATATTCTTTGTAAAGCGTAATCTGATAGCATTATATAAAAACTTGTTAATAAATAAATAGTTGGAACCATAGTGGCCACACTGCACATTGATTAGTGATTGACAATACACTGGTTTAGTTACGTCATTGATTTATTTAAATAAAAAAATCAGTAATTATGTTTGCATTGTCGTCTCCAGGGCTGTCACCATGTCTGACTCTGACATCCTTCACTTCCGCTTTGAGCAGCAAGGAGATGGAGTCTTGCACAAGATGAATATTCTCAGAGAGCAAAATATGTTCTGCGATGTTTCCATTTATATCAATGACGCTGAGTTCCATGGACATAAGGTTGTCTTTGCTGCTTGCTCCACCTTCATGAGGGATCAGTTTTTACTGAATCAGTCAAGGCAGGTTCGTATCACTATATTGCAGAACGCAGAAGTGGGTCAGAAACTGCTTCTTTCCTGTTACACGGGTGTCCTGGAAGTTAGAAAAAAGGAACTTCTGAAGTATCTGACAGCAGCCAGTTACCTGCAAATGGTTCACATTGTAGAAAAGTGCACAGAAGCTCTTTCACGGTACTTGCAGAACGAGACTTGTGACAATGATGAGACATTGCCACCAGCCAAAGAGCCTCCTTGCAATGCTGAACTAAGCAATGCCAACAGTCAGGATAAAGATTGTGACATTATTGAACTGTCAGATGATATCCAGTTAAACATGGATTACCAGATTAAGAAGGAGGGGAACGACCAAAGAGAGTTGCAAAGCCCAGTGTCTGAAAAGAATGACTTATCCTCTGTGGAAATTGACTACAAAGACAGCGATATATGCGTTTTCAGGATGGGCTCAATGTCCGATAATGCAAACCATGTGGACAGTGAACGGTTCTCCCCGCCTTGTACCTCCTCTAAATCAAACATGTACTATTCGGACACTCAGCATGCTATGATCAACTCTACCGTGGAAAATCGCATGAACGATCTGCCGGCTAGTCAGTTTCAGAGTTTCCATGACGGTAGCACATCATCTTCCGGTGTAGTGCATGACGTTCAAAGCCCGGCAGAGGGGCCCTGCACCTGGAGACATCAGTGTCCCAAGTGCCCCCGTGGATTTGTACATTTGGAGAACTACCTACGTCATTTAAAGATGCACAAACTGTTTTTGTGTTTTCAGTGCGGAAAAACTTTCACTCAGAAGAAGAACTTGAACAGACATATCCGTGGTCACATGGGCATCCGGCCATTCCAGTGTTCTGTGTGTCTGAAAACCTTTACTGCCAAGAGTACCCTTCAAGACCATCTTAATATCCATAGTGGAGACCGTCCTTACAAGTGCCATTGCTGTGACATGGATTTTAAGCACAAATCGGCCCTGAAAAAACACCTCAATTCGGTTCATGGGAGAGGTGGGATAGATAAGCCAATCATGGACTCCATTACTAAAATAACCATAGATTATGATTAAGACGCTACGTTTTTACTCCTGGGGTTTTACACCTGGATTATTTGTTTAGAGGCACACTATAGTGCTATGTGGTACGCTGACACCCAAACGCCAGATCAGATATTGCTATTCTAAACCCGATTAGATATTGGTATTTTAAACAGGATTATAGAACCCTGCATTCCTTCTTAGATTAACAGTACAATGCTTTCTAATATTTCATTTGGTTTTGTTTTCAAATTGTATGCTGTGTCAGTTATTATTCTATGGTTGTTTAGATAATAGTAGAAGAAATAAGTATATTTAGCAGAGAAGATTTTTTTGGGGGCTACTATAGCATTTTCCTTTTGGTATTGAAACAAAAAACATTGATACTGATTTTCACCCATATGCAGCGTTTTCTCGAAATATATTTTATTTCACGTTGTTCATACACAGAAAATGGTTTCATGCAATTAAATGCAAATTCTCTGTCCTACACACATGCTGCCCTTTGCAGTATGGGCATGTTTAAAAAAAATTAAAAATAAGTGACAACCAGTGTATGAACCAAAGATAGTGATACATTTGATAGCCGTACACCTGTGTGCAGATTTTCTAAAATGTTGCATGTACATCAGACAATGAGAATTGTTAAATGTGCGCAACTAAGTAGGCCCAGAAGAAAAAGTATTCATATTTTTCAATTGTTTTTTTATTTTTGCCATTTATTTCCTATTTTTCTGAATTTTTTATGTGTATTACATTTGTTTTTTTAGTGCATGCTTTTTTTTCCCACCAAGAGGGAGCTGTTCAAGACAATGGTCTGTTCTTAGATTGAAATAATCTGCCAACTTTCACAATACTCATTAAAATGCACATTAAGGAAACCGTTTTGAGGTAACATTTCATAACATTAGACCTGATCTAGGTGTTCCGCAGAGCTCCGAGCGGTGGCATTGGATCCAGCCTTTCATGCGGGTGAGTGTAGGTACCCCCCTCCCCCCCCATATAGTGGAATAGATTCCTGCGGCGTACTGCCGTCTTCAGAAATTCTTCCTAGGAATGCGATTCTTGCGCATGCACTTTTCGATCCTGTTGATCAAAAAATGTCTCTATTTAATTGTTAGATCAGGGGCAACTGTAGACATAGCTTATCTAGATTTCTGTAAAGAATTTTAACACTGTGCCACATCACAGACTGTTAAATAAGCTGGAAAATTTGGAATCTGACTCAAATAGTTGCATGGATACAATTTTGGTTATAAGATAGACAACAGAAGGTTGTAGTAAGTGAAATCCTTCCTGGGGATGGTAAGGCAACCAGTACAATTCCCCAGTACGATACTTGGACTAGTGCTATCTTGGTAATATTGCCTGTGGTATTGAGGGGAAAATATGCCTTTTTTTCAGATGACCCAAATATATGTAAAATGGTAAACACACCGGGAGAAGTAAGCAAAGGAGATCTAGGTGGACTAAAGGAATGGTCAAGTGTGTGGCAACTGCAGTTTAATACAATAAATTCAAAATCTACATGATTTTGAATTTTTTGGGGGGGGGCAAAAACCGCAAAGCTCAATATATCTTTAATAGAACTACTCTAGAAGTCGTTATTTCATGGTAGCCAAGCAATGTAACAAAGCAATGAGAAAGGTAAGTCAGATGCTTGGTTGCATAGGAAGAGGAATTAGTAGCAGGAGAGAAGAAGTGATGTCACTAATACAGCCTTATCTAGAATACTGTGTTCAGAACTGGAAGCCATGTCTTCAGAAAGACATAAATACATTAGAAACTGTGCAAAGAAGGGCAAGTAAAATATACATTGCACTTGTTACATAACATACCAAGAAATAAGGAATCTAACATGTATAGCTTAGAGCAGAGAAGAGAGAGGGGATGTCATAGCAGCTTTCACATATATCATGGGGTGTAACCAGGTAGAGGAGGATGGCATTTCTCAAAGGAAGAGGTGTAATAGAACACGAGGGCATGAATATAAACTGGAGGGTGGTAGATTCAGAGGAAATGTGCGGAAAAATTACTTCACTGAAAGGGTGATAGATAAGTGGAATAGCCTCCCATCTGAGTAGAACAGTTTAAACATGCTTGGGATAAATATAAGGATATCCTAAATCTCTAGCTATGTTTTGTATTTTTTATTTTCTTAATTGGTGTCCAGAAGTAGAAGTTCATGTTGTTTTCTACATTAGTAGATATGAAATAGATACAAAAGCAAAGTCTTCAGCACTGTTTGTAACTGTACGGACTCGGGAATAACCCTGGTCGGGTGTCTGTGTGAATGGGTCCACCCAGGTCTGTTGCCCTGGATCCGCGACACTGGTCGATACCAGGGTTATTCCTGTGATACCCTAAGCTTTGCTGCGTTATTAAAGGGGGAAACCAGGTTATTCAACCCAGGTTCCATTAAAAGGAGCAAAATTGGGGTATGGGATTCACTGTCTACCTCTGCAGACACGGGATTTACCTGGGTTGTAGCTGCGGTGTAAACAGCTGTGAACATTATCCTGGGGGAGACCTGGGTTTTTGGTGTGAATGTGGTATTATATTAATGAAAATGGACCTGATCCATACCTCCAAGCGTGTTCTGTACGCACAGAGGTCTGAAAGTCCGCGCATGAGAGGGATGTCCATAAGTTTTCATCACAGATCTGTGACCGTCCGAGTGCAGATTCCTATGGAAGTGCCTACCTCTGCCCACTCAGCCTCATCTGCATGCCTAGCCCCGCCCCAGTTTTGTATGTTGAACGGATCTCATCAGGTGTAACATCGGGCGCACACCTGCACGGTGTCAACAAAAAGCCCAACAGAATTCTGAATCCAACCCAATGTCTCCAACAAGCACTTGTGTAAATTTCTCCACCTTCACTAAGAAATTTCTCTTGTTGTTTTGCTGCTTGTTTGACATTATTTATACAAAGCCTGTAAGTGCGCAATGAATGCTTTTTATTCCCAATTTACTAAACATATGAGTAGAATTTTGAAAGATCTAGATTGTGTGTGTGTGTGTGTGTGTGTATTGCTTATTGCAAAAGAATTACAATTGGGACAAATTGAAGCACCCAAATTTTGTAAGTAAAGAGTTACCGTATTTCCCCATATACGACGCACCTTTTTTGGAAAAATATGGTGTCCAAAAACGGTGCGTCTTATAAAGGGGGGTTACCATTTTAGCATCCAGTCGCAGTCTCACTCCAGACCAGCACCCCTGGTCTGGAGTCAGACTGTGGCTGGATGCTAAAATTAAGTCTCGGCTCCAGCTCCCTCCCCTCCAAAGTTTTCTTACCTTTAAGGATCATACACTGCGCGAGACTGAATAATATGAAGTCCCGCGATGGCCGAGACTGGGATATGAAGTCCTGCTGTAGCAGCCTGTGACCGCGGGACTTCATTACCCAGTCTCCGCCAATGCAAGACATCATATTCTGGCCGCAGTCCAGCTCGGTGGATGATCCTGAAAAGTAAGAAAACCTGAAAGGGGAGAGGGGGGGATTTCCCTTTGTACAATATGCACTTTTAATTTTGAGACCCCAAAATTAAGGTGCGTCTTATACGTGTGTTCTTGTACATGGGGAAATACGGTAAGTTATAAACGATAACTTCCTATTCAATTCACTCTTTAATGTTAATATAATACAGAGCTTCCATTGGTTAATCAGTTATTAATTTTATTGTGCATACACTTTTCTGTTGTATAACTAAAATGCTGTGTTTGGGACAAGTGAATTTTGTAAACTATATTTGTAATTAAAGTGAATATTGTATGAAATCGAAACTGTTAATTGCTTATGTACTTGCACCAATGAACCATAATAAATGTCATAAATCAGACAAATACTATTTGTTTATCTCATTTTGTGCTTTTGTAAATGACCATTGTTTTATTGAGGTTGTGCAAGTATTTTATTGTAACAATCCACTAAATCCAGTATGCTTATTTGTGCATTAATAAAATGTAAACTTACACTGAACTAAGGAGCATAAGAAAGCCAGTAACACAGGAAAACGTTTTTATCCATAGCATGGTTTAATGCTTCTAGCTGATGCCTGCAATCCATTGCTTAAGACACCAGTGTTTCTGATTCATGACTACAGCAACAGTCACAAACTCGACAATGAGCAGCTGATATTACAATGTAGACTGTATCATTGCAGAAAGTATTTTAACTGAAAAATGTTGTTGGAATGACAACGGTTATATGTTTGATGTTCACAAAGTTGACAATTAAAAATTAATAATTCAAAATAAATGAAAGATGGATTAATAGTCTGTCTGACTGCTGATCCGCTTGTAAATGGCTAAACTCATCCACACTAACATTTAAATGCTCCCCTCCCCACCCTCCTTAGCAGGCAGAGGGAAAGCCAGCCCCTTTCAAGCTAATTCCCATCATATGGAACTAAATTCCGTACGATAAGTGCATCAAACGCACGTAACATCTGTAGGTTACTTGCACCCTACCCTCAAAACAGCACACTTAAGCAATTTGTGTGCGGAAGTATAATAATAAAAATCAAAAGCGAGTATAGCTAAATCTATTACTTTAATCATTAGAAAACAGAAACACTCCAGCTAGTTGTATTATTGCATTTCATCTGATTTGCTGCACAATAAATGTAAAAACGATGCACGTTACCATGTAGGTTATATAACGTTCCGAGTCCCCGCTGCGAATTAGGGACAGCCGAAAGCTGTTTATCGGCTGTCCCTATTTCAAATGCGAGCCCTCTCAGAATAATTTTTTTTACTTTTGGAAGCGCCATCGCCAGAGGTTTAGGGTTAGGCAGTGTGGGTGGGGGGAGTTGGGGTTAGGCTGCAGGAGTGAGACTTAGGGTGCGGGTTGGGGGGGAAACTCACCTTTCGGAGCTCCAGGGATCGATTGCTATGCCTCATCGAGGCATAAGCAATCGATATCCCAGCCGTTCACTAAGGGGACCCACACTCGTATAGTGTGTATTACATGACCACTGTTGCTCACAGTCAACTAACCAAATACATAATTTCTTTGGCACAATGATTGGGAAGTCTGTATGCCACAAATTGTATGTTCTCTGGTTCATATCAATGTTTCCTACATTGGAAGGTCCATCGCAATGTTCCTGTCATCCTGTAGTATGTGCCCAGCATTGGAGAAATTGGACATAATGTATTCTGATCTAGATATGTACTAATTTCTCAATATAAAACTAATATATATAGGAATACTATGATTTATTCTCAAATACATAATACAATTATTTAACGTCATCCTGTCAGCGTCAGTGCACAGACAGACCAGACCGCAGAGGATCCTAGCGCCTGACACTTTCTTTCTGTTTAGACCATAACGGAGCAGCGGCTCCGCTGCAGTCTAAACAGAAAGTAAGTGCCAGGCGCTAAACAGACCGCAGAGGCTCCTAGGTAATTATGGGGGAGTTTTCTGGCTCACCACCGACTGTGCCATTATTGGTACAAGTCGGTACAGCCTCTTCTGACGGTACAGACCGTTAAAAACCGGTACAGTTGGAGGGTATCTATCTATCGATCTATCTATCTATCATTACATTGGGCTTTTTACAACTGGATTGGGCTTGTTTTTAACTCCTCAGTTGATTGTTTTATGTCTGCATGAGTTGGCAACACTGCTCTCTATTCTAATCCCATTTTCACAGTTTTATATTTGGCTTCTCTTACATCTGAGCATGGTTTTACTCAGATCTCACATGAAGCTATTTTATCCTAATCCCAAACTCTGGATCACCGCCTAGGTTCCAACGTTGTCTATGGCAATCACTGCTATAAGCTGTAACAGAACCACATCTCCCAAGATCCGTAGGCGAACGCTCCTAGGTAATTCACTGACAGACAGCACAGCATCTGTACATGCACCCTGCCCTGTACGCCCTAAGAGTTACTTATAACATCAGCCATCCATTGTTTTACTTTTATTGCTGTCAATAAAGTTTCTCCCACGTTCGGCGGATGTTTACAGACCATAGTACGGCCAGGTCATGTGACCGCAACGCCTGTCGTCACATCCGGCGCGGATCCGTTCATGGCCTGGATCCGGGAGGTGAGGAACCTGGGAAGACCGGAGAAGAGGGAGGGGGTAGAGGCACCGGGAAAGATGCGCGGTGCTGTACGGAGTCCCGGGTGTGGCGGGTGTGCGTGCCGCTGACGGAGGACACGGGCCGGTCACTCAGAGCAGCTGCGGTGTCAGTAGTCGGAGCAGCACCGGCATAGTGTCCCCAGATAGAGGCGAAAGCGGGGCCCAGCCCATCGGTACGATCATTGCATGACATGCAGCCGTTTATATGTGCTGCGAGCCGCCAGGGCCTTATGTACATGGGGGATCTGCCTGCTGCTGCTGCTTCTGGATATGTCACATAGGTGTAGGGGCTGTGGGTCTCTGTTGGGTCTCTATGTTACAATGTTTGAGTGCTCATTTACTGTACATCTGAATTCTATCTACAATCGCTAGCTATGTAGCATACACCTATGTTGCAATACACCTTGTGTGCAATCTGAGCTGCACAACATTCATTGTGCATGTAAACGGCAGCTCCTGGGGACAAGACCTAGCCTGAAGCCTGTCCATTGTTTTACACA
>WWET01001072.1:342094-356102 GCA_011038615.1 Limnodynastes dumerilii | reverse complement strand
CACACAAGGAAGGGGATGTTGGACTTGGTGGAGTGTGCACAAATGCTTGTTTGTTGGCAGGTAGCACTGGATAACAGTAAACACTCACCAAACTGCACTTCTGTTTTTTTTTTCTATTGCATTGTGGTTACGAGAATATTGAATTTATTGTATAGTGGTCACCGGGGACATGCAGCGTCCGAGGTCTCAGATGCTTAGCTTCCAGTAGTGTGGTGCCAACGAGGAGCTCCGCAGTGAGTCTGGATCTGGTCCAGTATTATTATTGCGCTAACCCCACCTGCCTACTCTTACCTGCTATCTTAGTACCCACCTCCACTCTTTCTCAAAGCTGTTACTCACACAGCAAGAGAAATGGATGATGCTATTTTCTTAGCAGCTACAGTATAAAATATCAACTTGTCATTTAAATCAAAGCTGGGCATACACTATGATGGTTATTAGATATGCTGGTTTACCCAATATCTTGGTCCCAAATTCTTATGTGGTGTGCTTCTTTAAAATGCAAATAGTACTGCTGTAGTTTTAGATGTAAAGTAACATTTATAGGCACAGAGCAGCTTACCATGCTTGCGGATGATGTTTTTTCAATCTACTTCGTCCTCTGTTCCTCTCTGCCTTTCAGTTTGATGACTAGGGACGTGCTGGTGTGGTTCAGATGGTTGTCCCAAGGTTAGCCATGGGGATGTCGGCGTTCTGTGTGTGTGAGCTCTGTTTCCTGATGCATGCAGATGTGCCTCTGCGTCCTCACGCTCGGCAGGTGCCTTCACGTCGGGTGGGTGGGGATTTTAGCAGCAAGCACAAAAATGGAAATAAAAGCTAACCTAGTGCAACATTATCTAGACCTCACATTCTGCTTGTGATGTGGTATATCTGAAGCTGTATACACACTAAACGATAATTGGGCTTCTAGGTGTTTGGCAGATTTGACAAAATACTGAAAAAAAACAATAAAAAAAATGATGGGTCCTTTATGGACCTTGAACGATTTAACCACCTTTGAGCTAATCCTGTTATTATGGTGGTGAGGTTAAAGACCTCGGTTATCATGTAGCATTCATGCTCTGTGATATCCCTATGACCGGTGAATATTACCTTATGACAGGCCCTTACATAGCTTTTTTTTTTTTGTAACATTTCATTTAAACAAATAAAAAAAAAAAAACAGTTAAAAACAGGTGTGTTGTATTACATATAATATTTGATGAAGGAACACCTAATACTATAGTTTCCTAAGAGTAAAAGTATTGTTACAGTGGTGTGGTATATTGTTCATACAGACTGATCGATCCCATTACCGAGAGAGAGATTGTTTAACGACCAGTGTTCCGACAATCCAACCCATTCCTTACACTGCAGGAGAATCGAACCCCATCAGTCAATAATTGACTGATTATATTTGTATCATTGCACATTTTTTCTGTGGTAGTTGATGGAACAAGGCCAATTACTGTCTTTGTTAAAACATGTATTCTTGTTTGTTTTTTCCTACAGTGTCATTTACAAACACACCCTAATGAATCTCAGTGTGACTTTGTTAAATCTCAGCTACTGAAAGCTTAGAGTGGATTCAGTGTTTTCACTCTTTTCTGCCAGCTATCTCTTCCCATCACATATTGATTGAATGCGTTTTACAGATGGGATGTTTTTCTCTACAGAGAGTGGTTCATGAGTGGATCTTCCTTCATGAAACATGGATGACAAGGCTTCTGTGGGGAAGATCAGTGTCTCCTCTGATTCGGTGTCCACCCTGAACAGTGAGGACTTTGTTCTGGTCTACCAGCAAGGGGATGAAATGCATTCGGCAAACAATGGCAGCGATGATGAAAAGACAGGGCTTAAGGTAAAAATAGCTCACTGTTTGTGTCCATATAAACCAGACTTAATGTAAACAAAATATGTATTATATACACTGTGATTGGACTTGTGTCCCACCTACAACTTCCTGGGTCTTTTCATAATTATATATGAAGTCCTTATATATGGACTCTGAACTAAATTAAGGTCATGTGACATGAGCTTCTCACTAAAAATATCTGCAGTGCTTTCTCCCCATGTTGTCTTCTCTGATCTTCCTACATAGTTACTTTTTTTTTTTACGGCATCATGATGTAATGTGGCCTTTATTTGTCGTGCTGCTGTAGTTCATCCAATCAGACTCAAGCTTTTAATCATTTCTTTTTAAGTGCATCTGTATTACCCGATATTGTGTAAAGTATGTGCTCATATATTTGTTGTGGTGACGTGTACCCTGCCATGTTGGGCAGTTAGTGTACAAAAAAAGACTTCTTAACTTCTTGCTTTACTGCACTGCGTGAGGTTAACAATGTTGATGGTGCTAATAAATAAACCACACTTCTGTTTACCTCTCTTGCTAAGCCTGTTCCTGGGTTTTCTGCTACAAGTCTGCGCTTGCCTATGCCCTGTCTGAATGTTAGACTGGTTCTTGTGTTTGTTGAGCTGTGTTCTGGCTGCAGGAACATTAATAATCTTAGTGACTAGAGACTGATACAGTTGTGAATTCTGGCTTAGTTTTTCAGGGTAGTAAGGAATATGATTACTTTGGTGTTTCTTGCTCTTTAGTATTTTGCAGGATGTTGCAATAAAGAAGCCTTTCAACCATTAACGGGATGAGAATGGTAACTGCTTTTTGTCTAGTGAACATCTTGCTGGCAGGCATTCCCTAAGCAGCCACCTAGATAATTGACATTCCATGTAATCATCACTGTGTGGTTTGGTTTTAGAGACACAGAGATATCAGTCAGAGTATATGCTTATTTTCCTTGTTTGGGTTGCTGTATGCAACAAGATATGCCTAAGGTATCTGACCTACTACTGGGTTGCAGTAAATAGTGACTCCTGATGGCCTGTCCTCTCATTGCTTTGCTGATTATCAGCACCATAGTCCACTTTATGTTCAGAGATGACACGTGTGTTTGTGTGTGTGCTTTTGTGTTTATGCAGCTAGTATAGTAAATGTTACATTGCCACAAGATGGCTCATGGCTCATAGCAAACCTATTGTAGACCCAGAAATCAATCATTGAGTTGTGTACCTTTATAGTGTCATGCTTATTGGAGACAGGATTATGGCACCCATCAGGTCAGGGGCCACATTTAGTCTAGAATCTGCTTTTTGGCTGGGAGTGTTTGTGGTCTGGCACTTTCTTTATACAACTGTTTGGTTCATTTACTTGCATTATTGTGACTGTTAAATGTGATCACAGGATTGATCTGTAGGAAGTTATAAGATAGTTACATCTAGCTGTATCTATCTATAATTCAGATGGGGTCTGGTGACTGGAGCATAAATCCTCTTTGTAGAGCATATAGCAGATATCTGGACCCCAGAAGTCACAACACAGATCATGCTATTCAGAGCCATGCCTTATGCTAGCTACACACGTTATGATAATCAGCTGATCAAACCGTTTAACTTGTAGTGTATGGCACTAATTGTTTCCAGTTCCAGCCATGCTGATAAAATACTTCCAAAGCTATCACTTCCAATAATCCGATAACTTCATGTAAGTCTCTTGGCAGTTTCGATAACCCGGTCACATTCCATCTGGTGTTTCATGCTGAAACCTTAGCACTGTGGTCGTGCATGTGGAAGTAAACAGTGGGAAAGGCTATGAATGTATGTGGCGATACCACCTCTGTGATATAATTATCATCTGTATTCCTTGCTAGTATCTAGCACCCTTCTAAGCTATTACATCCCATGAATCCAAATGTCTGAAAGTGCAATGAATGGGAATTGCTAATAATTATTATGAATAACATGAACTTGGTGGTATATTTTTGTTTGAAGCATAGGCATGTCTTTCTTGGAACAAATAAAAGATAGCACAAAATTAATTTACATATTCATAAGATACACAAGAATCTTTAAATATTTGTGCCCAGTTAGGCAAAAAAAGGTCTGGCATTGTAAGGTAGACTGCTAAGTACGTGTGCCTGATATTGGAGGCTTTCACTGCCCGTAATATTGTCACATTTATTTGATCGGAATGAAAATCGTTTTAGTGTGTAGCTAGCTATGGTGCTGCTCTTGAAAATGGTAACAGAGACATTACTGCAGATGTACAAGGAATCATATCCTGAGGTCCATGACTGTTACTGCGATGAAGGAACAGGCTGGAGATAGATAGGTCCATAGATCACCCCATAGATAAATTACATGTGGTCACTACACCACCACAACCTGGATGCCAGGTCCAAATTTCTGGTCACCATGGTACACTGAAAAAACGGTATCACAAAAACACCAAAGCGAGACCACTTAGCTGCACCGCAAAGTTTGCCAAATTCTAAAGACCAATCACCACAACTGATAAATACAAATGAACAAGATTTTTATTAAATACAAGAAGTTATTATTAAAATCAACAAACACCCTATGCGAAAATATACAGATTCGCTGTACTCTGTCATATAAATTTTCATCAATAAATCCAAAGGTGACAATAGGTATAATAAGGGATGTGTTTGAATGCACAAAAAATGCAGATGGTGCAATAGGTAGGGCAGTGGGATCAAGCAAATCTTCAGATTTATACTAATACAGACAATGTTCCATGAGAACTGCATATAGATATTAGATATAGCCACATGAAAGGACTAAATGTAACAGTAATTGGTTACAATATGAGTCATAAATGATACAATAGTAGCTAGTTGAAACGCAGGCTGAAATCACAAATACTGTTAATAAAGCATGCATAACAAACATATGAAAATTAAACAATAATGAACCATGTGGAAAACCAATATATATACATATAGAACATGCATGGAGATGGCATGTGTACAAACCTAAGCTCAATCCGACGGCTATCCCTATGCCTGTGTAGCTAGCTATGGTGCTGCTCTTGAAAATGGTAACAGAGACATTACTGCAGATGTACAAGGAATCATATCCTGAGGTCCATGACTGTTACTGCGATGAAGGAACAGGCTGGAGATAGATAGGTCCATAGATCGCCCCATAGATAAATTACGTGTGGTCACTACACCACCACAACCTGGATGCCAGGTCCAAATTTCTGGTCACCATGGTAACCTGGCACCCTGCTTCATGCTAGGTTTAATAAAAGTATACTTGTGATTGTATGCAATGTTGTATTTGTAGATTGTTGGAAATGGCAGCGAGCAGCAACTTCAGAAGGAGCTGGAAGACGTTTTGATGGACACACCAACAGAAGACCGAGACCATCCTGCTGAGGAGGGGGAAAAAGTACATTCTGAAGATGAGTCTTCAAATGAAACCTCCTCTGCGTCTTCAAGCATCAACCCTTCTGTAGGGCTGCAGAAGCAGGAAATGAGTCTCCCTGTCAAACCTGCTCAGCAAGGTAACAAGGTGTATTTGGGAGTATATCCCTCCCCACCACCATTAAAAAATCACCCGCATATCCATTGGGGTAATCTATAATATTTACTAGTGTAAATGTAATTCATTATTTGTACATAAAAAAATAAAACCTCCAGTTGACATGATTTTGTCACACGTATTGCGCCAGGTCATTTTATTGTGCTCAAATGTTCATTCCTGACCTTTTTTCCTTTTTTAACATTTAACAAGTATTAATAAAAAACCTGCTGTAATCGTATGCCTTAGTATATTTTTTTCTTGATCGTATTTCTTATATTTGTTGCGTAATCAATTAAAGGATGTCATACAATTAGAGGACATTGATTGATTATTTTGCATACCTAATATGCTTTAAAAAGGTTTTGTGGACATGTTAAGCCAATGAAAGCATTTTGCTATCTCCTCGTATAGTTTGACTTGTTGTGGTTAGTGTTTTAAACTTGTAAGAGCAAAAGCTTTACTATTTTCATCTATTAATGAGTACAACTAGAGAACAGCATCATTCATGGCATTCATATGTTAGTTTTATTTAAATGGGGTTAGTTCTCTTCTAAAAAGATGGTAACTAGACTGTCTGTGTGTTTTGCGTCTTTAGAATGTGGTCATGGGTCGGACTTGTTCTCGCCTGTTCCTGATGAAGACAGCGTCGTGTTCAGCAAGCTCACTTACCTGGGCTGCGCCTCTGTGAATGCCCCCCGGAGTGAAGTAGAAGCGCTCAGAATGATCTCAATTCTACGAGGGCAGTGTCAGAATTCATTAGATGTGACACTGTCTGTACCCAATGTGTCTGAAGGAACAGTCAGGTGGGACATGGAGCTTTTTTATTCCTTTATACTTGGAATATTTACAGTTCTAATGAAGATTGTCTGCAGGATCTAATGATTTTATTTCTGAACAGGCTTCTCGACCCACAAACAAATACAGAGATAGCAAAGTATCCAATATACAAGATCCTGTTCTGCGTCCGAGGGCATGATGGAACTGCAGAAAGCGACTGTTTTGCATTTACCGAGAGTCATTACAATGCAGAGATTTTCAGGATACACGTCTTCCGCTGTGAGATCCAGGAGGCGGTAAGAGGCATATAATACAGTGTTTTGATTCGATCAAAGACCTGCTGTGTATATATTCATTTGCAAAGAATGTTTTTTGTGTTTTTTTTCCATTCTGATGCTCTTTATACAACAAATTATACTTCTGTAGAGTGATTTGATGTGTTTGTAGCTGTAACGCTCTCCTTTTTCTGAATTGTATATGAAGTTTGACAGTGTATAGCTTTACTTAACCAGAGCTGTTGTGTCAATATAACATAACCAACAATTATGGACTGGATCCAGAATAATGATTGAATTATGTATGTTAGCCTCCGCATCTGAGGCTAAGGTACCTCATTTGCAATCTTAAATTCCATACGTGTAAGTGGAGCGCACATTCTCTGCACTCCCCTCACATGTATGACCCTTCCGTGTTCAGAACCATACCTTAACTGTCTGCAAACAGAAGGGTCATGTACTGAATACAGGGTCATACCTAAGGACTTACTAAAGTTCTCACTGTACAATCTGCATCCTTTCCCCCTCCCACCATGTGTATCATGTACATATGGTGAGTTAACCCACTCGGTGACTGAGACATGCTTACGCTTTGGAACACTGCATCGCTTGGTGAGTTTCGATGCGTAACTTTCTGTCCTGCGCATACGCAGAAGTAACACACACCCGACTTGCGCACGCTGTGTGTATAAGTCAACTGTTGTTATTAATTGTGGATCCAATTATGTTGGGTTCTGATACAAATAACTTACTAACTAGCTTGTTTACAGCAAATGCCCATAGTCTGTTAAATTTAACATGCAGTTTTTAGCTCACACATACATTCTAATAGATTTTTTAGAAATGTTTTGGTTTAAAGTATAGGCAGTTAATATCTGATAAGAGCATGTGCTTGATTACCTGATGCCTGCACTGGTTACACTGTGTCAGTAGGGTGACATCCTTTTGTCTCTTTCAGGTGAGTCGGATATTGTACAGTTTTGCAACAGCTTTTCGGCGATCGTTCAAACAGACACCGCTTACGGCTTCCATCCCGCCACAGACCCCTGACAGCGACATTTTCACCTTTTCTGTGTCGCTGGAAATAAAAGAGGACGATGGGAAGGGCTACTTCAGGTGGGTTCTGTGTAAGAATTTGTCAGGCCTGCCCAATATGTGACACTCTCTAAGTGATGAGAAACTACGAGCCTCAGCATGCGATAAGCATAGCTGATACAAGACAAAGCATGCTGGGATTCGTAGTTTCTCAACACCTGGCGAGCCACAGGTTGGCCAGTCTTGATTTAGGTATTAAAGTGATATCATTGTGGATAATCAATACCAGCACAATCACAAAGTAAAGTTTTGACAGTCTGTTTTCCTGTAAGAAGACATTTGCATGTATGAACCAGGGATAACATATATGTATATTGGGTGGTATACATTTAGTATTTTCATGTTGTCTTCTACCGTTTACGTCTGTCTGTCTGTCTCTGTCTGTCTGTCTGTCTGTGTGTCTGTCTGTCTGTCTGTCTGTCTGTCTGATATTTTTTTTTATTATTTTTAATTCCACTTCCCTTTTGTTGTTCAATAGTGCGGTGTCTAAAGATAAGGACAAACAGTGTTTTAGATTACGCCAAGGCGTGGACAAGAAGATTGTTATATATGTGCAACAGACCTCAAACAAAGAACTTACTATTGAGAGGTACGATTTTATTACCCTGTGCGCTCTCCAAGTGGTATTTAAGCTACAATAAACTTTTTTTTGTCTTTTGATGCTCTAGTGTAGTTTTATAATGGGCGATACTATATAATTCATGTATCAGCCAAATAAATAAGCATTTACTATTGATGTGTATTGTGATAATGAATAACAAATCCTGTGTAGTAGGGATTGCAGCTGCATTGTGTGATTAACAAGGCTGTCTTTCATTTTAAACCAGCTCTGTGTGGATTGATAGAGTACTGAACATTGGTTCAGTCAATAAAGCAGCATTTCCATATCTGTGTTCAGTACTGGAGCTGATCTTAGCGTTTGCATCAGATGTTTGTAATGAATATGGTTCTAACAGCACACACACACACTGACCCTTAGGATAAAGCATGGGTGCTGTCTATTATAGATTACATTGAAAATATCCAAAGAAAGCTGGAAATGTACTATCAAGTCAATCATTACTATAATTCATAAATGTAATATTAGCTGAATTATCAAATTATTAATAAATATATTGATTGTATGATAGCCATCATATTCATCGTACCATGTAACCAAGTCTGTCCTGAGAGAGAAACTTTGCCTCATTGGCTGCCCGTACTGTGATCAAATGGAATTGCAGTGTCTGTTCGGTAGTAAAATATCATGGACTTAATTCTCATCATGTTCCCGTATAGTTCCCCAGCTTTCCTTCTGATACTGGTCCAGGAACGGTTTAGTTCAGTTCCTGATCCTACAATGTGAAATAACAGTGTTCTTTGTACATTGAGAAAACACTTAAATGCTTTCCGTGAAAGGAAATCCCAGTGAAGTCATGAAGGATTTCCTCCTGGTAACTGGGCTTGCTATTGCCTGGGATACTTCGGCTAATTATGGCAGACATTAACTTTTGCTTTATGTTTTGTAGTTTTATTTGTGGCATTATAAGTGGCAAAACAAGCATCATGGTTTATAGTTTTCAGAAATGCCACAAATCCGGATGATATGTTTATTTCCTTTTCTAGATTGTTATGAAGTTAAAGATATTGGGCCGAATCCAGGCTTCTAAAACGGGGCGTTTTCTAATTGCTAGGATCAAAATAAACACATGCTGATTACTCACATCTCGCAAATTCAGTGCAGATCTGGAACCACCAGATCCAGGCCTGCATTCTTTTTGTGTTTCCAACAGCGAGACAGTGAGTGCTGAGGTGGGATGCTAACTTGTATAGTATAGACCTTACACACGCTGCCCTAACCAGACTTCTAATTCGTCCCCGTTTTAAGTGTGGAGGGATTGGAAAGCTTAAGTTAGGGCACAGGGATATTTTCTAGCTGATACAGCTACGTGAGACCGGTACAGAGTTTGAAATGAACAGATAATCAGGTTGAAAGTTACACCTGGGCAGAACCATGTTGCAAACATTATTAGAGTTGAGAGGTGATGCTTCCAAGATAGTCTAAAAGTATAATAGTAAAACTGGTCAGTATCTGTGTGCAATGACTCTTATATTGTAATTTAGCCTTGATCTAGGAAGCATCACCTCTCCATTCTATTACTGTTTGCAAAAGAGAACATTCAGAAAGCACATGTGACCCCATATTATAATCAAGAGAGGGGTTGTTAGACTCTGCAAAGGGACTTAACAGCTGTGAATGTTATGAGCCGATGTGCTTTGGCTAGTGTGCTTATTATTGATGGAGCGGACACCAGATGGAGAGCAGCCTGGTGTTCTGGGATTTGTGGACTTAGGATAGGATGAAACTGAACAGTTTGCTGCAATCTATTTTCTGACTTCTATATCTGCTTGATGCAGGTGTTTTGGGCTTCTTCTCAGTCCAGGCAGAGATGTTCAGAACAGTGACATGCATCTCTTAGAACTGGTAAGAATCACTAACCTTTTCAGTGGGGCTTTACTGTTTGTTCATCCCTGGTATTTGCCACTGTCCTAATCGTGGCTCATAGATTGTATTTGTATTCAGTGACATGATTACTGTGAAGGCAAGGTGTGTGGCTGCTTTGAAATCCCGCAGGAGAGAGGGAACCAAGGCAGCTAAACATCCTCTACTCAGAGGTCATGGCAGGAACGGCTGCTCCAAACTGTCAGCGGTTGGTAGGTTAGGCAGTGCTCAGCACTTGGTATAGGAGTGCTGAGCGTGTTTTATAAATAACCTGACCGCGTAGCACTTTGCTGCTCTGTGGACTCTCTTCTCCTATTCTGCTGGCAGGTTATTTATAAACAACGCTCAGCACCTGCCTGCTGAGATTGCACTACACATGCACCAAATTGAAGGTAGTGCTGTGCTAGTTTCCCCTCATCCAGATGTCTTCCAGCCCTCTTACAATGGGGCTTGTCTTTCTCTACTTCTACCCCAGCTGAAAGGTCCTTATATTGGAAATAAGCAATTTATTTATTATGCACAGTAGACCTAAAAGGGAAGCGCCAAGTACCATTTTTATCTAGCTACCCAATTTCTTTATTAGACCAATATTTACTGTTGTGATTGATTCCATATTTCTGAACATTAGTAAACCATTCCTGTTATGTGTGGAGCATGGACACCCATTTCCCAGATGGATATTGCTTGATAACTTGCTGTCCATTCAACATTTGTTTTCTTTAGGAGTCCATGGGTAAAAGCTCAGATGGGAAATCCTACATTATTACTGGAAGCTGGAACACGAAATCCCCACATTTCCAGGCTGTGAATGAAGAGACTCCGAAAGGTCATTGAAACGATCCTAAACATCTCCTGTAGCTGTCCTTTGTATTGCCTGTCTCTTGCTGTCATTCTTTGTCTTTAATACTTGGTCCTCTAAATGATTTTTAACTGTCCCCACAGACAAGGTCCTTTTTATGACCACAGCGGTAGATCTGGTGATTACTGAGGTGCAGGAGCCTGTGCGGTTCCTCTTAGAGACCAAGGTGCGAGTGTGTTCTGCCAGTGAACGCCTCTACTGGCCTTTTAGCAAAAGGAGTTCCACAGAAAACTTCTTCCTTAAACTAAAACAGGTAAAATAATATTGAGTAATTGTTCTTGAAAACCCCTGTCTGTTTCTTTATAATTGGTAGTATTTTATTACATTTCCTTTCTAATAAAAAACTCTGGCCACCTTAAATAATTAAAATATTTTTAATTCTTAAAAAGAAGTTGGTAAACCTGGAGATATTCTGCAAAATAACACAAACAAATACATAAATGGAAAAACAGGTCTGCTCTGAGGAAACTAATATAGTATATTAGAGTTATTAGAATATTATTCTAACTTAAGTAAATGTGCGCCTTCTATTAAATTAATAGCACAATCTCTTGTCTCCTGGTCTGTGCCAGTTAGTTATTGCTTCCTGGCTAGTGATATTTCAGGTTAAGCAGAAGATAATCCATCTCTTTCACCTTTGTACAAACACCATGAAGTTGAAGGGAAATAAAAGCCAGCTGCTTTAATTGGACAATCTATCCTGCAGTGTGTTCCACCTGAGCTGTTATCAGCAATGGCTGATAGTTAATATAAAATGAAAAAATAAAAATAAAAAATTATACCACAGTGGAAAAAATATATAATAGTAGTATCTGTAATACACTGGTTTAAAACTATGCTAAAATAACACTGATTCACACCAAAGAAGCTGCTTCTTCTTAGGTGCATTTTTTTTTTAAACTTATGCTACTGTCCATGTGTAGGGTAGTCATGTATGCACTGTACATAGCATTTAGGAAAAGTGAGCAGGGGGGGGGTATTTTAATGAAACCTTTTTCCGTATCATGTTTATTTATAGTGCTATCAGATTACGTATCGCTTTACAGAGAATATTTTACAATTACATCAGTCTCTGGCCCATTGGAGCTACATACAAAGGTCCCTAACACAACAAAGAGCCCTAACACACACACACACACACACACACACACACACACTCTTTAGGGTTAATTTATTCAGCAGTCAATTAACCTACCAGCATATTTTTGGGCATTTGGAAGGAAATCTGAGCACTTGGAGGAAATCCACACAGACACGGGGAGAACATACAAACTGTACACAGATAAGGACTATTATAAGAATCGAACTCATGACCTCAATGCTGTGAGACACAATTGCTACTTACTGAGCCACCGTGCTGCCAGACATTTTTAATTGTGGTTGATAAAGTATCTGTGTGTTAGTTATCGCTGTGTAAATATATAGAGTTGATACTTAAATGTTATGTTAAAACATGGCTGTGCTTAAATGAGATGACAGAATAAAAAGCTTAAACATATGCTCTTTATACAGAGCGAAAAGAAAGAGAGGAAGAGCAGCACAGAGACCTTTTATGAGGTTATCTGCTTAGAAAGTGAATCTGAGAGGGAGAGGAGGAAAACTACTGCCAGCCCATCCCTCCGCCTGTCTCAGTGTGGCCCCCAGGGATCCAGCATCCCCTCCCCTCCAGAGGATGATGAGGAAGAAGGTAAGTCAGTCTGGATATGTTTTTTCAGTCTGGTTGAATGGGGAAAATATTTGAAAAACTGGTCCCATCCTCAAAGTATTCCATTATTGGATGCATTATGTCTTTTTCTGAGACACTTACAGGCACCAGTGATGCTGAGGAAGGTCCATCTGGTCTTCATGTACGTGCAGCTTTTAGATCTTCAGCTTGGATACCAGCAATAGTGTTAGGCTTTTTAGAACAAAACACCTTCGGTACTCACATCCCTTCATCAGATCCAACTTCTGTACTGCAGCAGACCAAGTTCTCCAATACATCACACAGCCATGATACACACTTGCCCAATTTTACAGCGGGCCTCCGACCTGTATCTGCTGAAAATATCCTGTCACCGTGCACACAACTCTTCCAATCCTCGCCAGGACATCTACCACTCACACACAAAGGTGGTGTTGAATGTCATCAGAATTGGGACAAGAATTGACAAAGCAGTCAATTCAAAATGGTCAGGTGAATGGCAGTCGGGTTGCCTGATTTTTAAGCAGGGTTAAAAAAAATAATTTGATCCAACCAGATGACTAGGATTGGATGTTACAAGTGGACATGTGAGTGTACACACTAATCTAATGTCAGACCAACAGGTCAGTCTGAGATCAGATTAATCAAGTGCATACCCAGCTCTAGGCCTGTATGTTTTTTCTTTGAATATAATTATATCTGCATTATTATATATCTAAATGTTTCATGTTTACATATACTCAATAGCAGCAGCACAAATTAAATAATCTGCTAGAAAATCTATGTTTACAAGCTGTAGGGTGACAGACAAACCCTTGCACTGTTTTACTTTGCCTTGTTCTAGTCTTGCTGACACAATTGTACTGTGAGCGGTACAACAGCGGACATATAAGGGTGCTTAGACACTCATTTACTATAAATACATACTGATCCCAAGACCACTTTTGGATGCTAAAACAGATGTTGGCTCATTCGGTTCACTTTAATGGAGAAGAACAATTGGACAAGTGTTTGTGTATCCTGTTCTTTAGACACATAAAAGGTCAAATAAGAGAGAGAGCGAAAACTCAGAAAAAAAAAAGCATATGACAATTAATATTGATCTTAAGATACACAGAGCTGCTCTGGGGTCATTTCCAGTGTGGGTCTACATTCTGCTTCTTTGGTACACAATCATGTACTGATTGCTAAACTCCCTCACTGGAACCGTGCTGGTTCCAGGCTATCACATGTTACGCTACTGGAACATTTCCCTTCCTCAGATGTCAGATGGCCTCTTGTTAATCAAAACAAGGTTTTTCATGCTTTAGGTAGTCGTAGCTGAGAATAACCAGATTAATTTGGTGAATGTTATGTAATTTATGGCTAAATGCATTGTTTGTAATAGGCAGAAAGGTTTCAGTTTGTTTTTTGTGAATATCAGTTTATCAGTGTTCCAGTATGAAGCAACTCGTTATCACAGCACT
>WWET01001072.1:312471-322947 GCA_011038615.1 Limnodynastes dumerilii | reverse complement strand
GGACCATCGTACCCGGGTAATCGCATCCATTCTGTGCATGCTGGGCAAGGGTTTTCCTATTCATTTTTGTGGCGCTTGTAATGTGTAGCAATGAAAGTTTATGGACAGAAATAATTTACAAACTTAGCCTTACGGGGAGTTTGGGAATAAGAGTGGAAATTTACTCCTTTGCAAAACCATGTTAGATTGCAGGGGAGGCAAATTTTAATCTGTTGCAAATTGCATTAGAGTTATGTGAATTTTTAGTAACCCAAGTATAAAATTATTATTAGTCTAAAAGTATAGTTTGTGAATATCTGTAAACAAAAAGCAAAGTATTGTCCCAGCATGCAAAGATTAAAATAATTTCCCCCTCCTCCTGAATTACAAGATGGTTTTGATGGTGTATCCGCTTAACTCTTGCTTTCAGATTCTGGATCCAGTTCCATGTCCCTTCCAGTGCCTCATACAGTAGACATAATGGTCTGGTTTGCACTATTAACCAGTTAAATCCCAGGCAGTGCACTGCTAGAGCCAAAACTGGCCTATGCACTGCTGTCTGAGCTCTGGATGCCAGTGTAATAAGACAGACTCAACCATTTGGACTGGCAACTCTGCTGCCTCAGTAGCCACAATATATTGGTAGGAGCTCCCTGAACCCCCTGCAATATACTAGTATAGAGTAATAAGATAATAATACAGCTGTTAAGTCAATATATATGAATAAAAAAACTCCTCTAAAATACTCTATCTAGTATTTAATTAATGGCATGAAACTGTGTTTGCACTTCCCAGAATATTGCACAGGATATAATCTTAATATGTAATGCAATGGACGTGATAAGTTTTTTTTCTAGTGGTTGTGAAACAGACCTATAAAACAAAAAAAACCCAAGTATAAAAAAAGATGCAGCATATGTGAAAGTGCCCTTGAGGATACACACTGCCGCAAGATTGTGACTAGCCTAACACAACCCATTAGCCTTGATGTGGTTGGTGGTGAGTGTAGTACTTCCTGTATTGCTTACACATTATTAAGGGCAGATAATCTGTAATGTGCGGAGGGGGAAATGAGGGATTTGTCATTTTGTGTCAATGGTTAATTAATTTCAATGACTTTTTTTGCGTGCAGTTTCTTTATGCTGTGCATTAGCCCAATAAACTGAATATGAAATTGAAATGCATGAGGGAGGATAATAAAATAATTCTATACCTCATCTTAACACCAAGTGCTTATAAATGGTGATAAATAGACCTTTTTTGCTCATATACACTAAAATTGAGCAAGCGGTATCCAAGGAAACTGACTCATGTAGGAACTTAGTAGCATTTGACACACATTAAATGCTTTGCACTTTTTCTATGGAGGTAAGTCAGCGGAAGGTTTTAAAGATCAGTCTGTAATGATCATAGAGACAGTGGATTGGTTTAAATCTTTTCCATGAACATCTGCCATTACAGTGGCCTTGTATCTGTTGTGTGGGCTAATGCATGGTTAATAGGAAAACAGGCAACATTGGCAATTAGTTCCTGATGAATTGATGGGCTGACTAATGGCCCAGACTGTAAACTGACAGCTAGTGTTGTGATGGGTACACCTTTTAGGAGTTTATATAGCTAATTTATAACCTTATATACTTACTAAATATTTATTGGGTGTGGGTCGCCGCTGAGAATGGCCATTTTTCGAAAGGGCCGATCTCTCCCAGCCATTTCTGAACTGGATGGGAAATGGATTTCTTTTGCTTCACAGAGGCAAAGCGATCCATCCTTCCTGGAATATAGACTGCGCGCTGAATGGTAAGTATACATTTAACCCAGCCCTTACCATAATCATTAACCTAACCCTAAGACGTCTCTCCCGGCAGCCAGCCAATCGAAATCAATACAGGCAAAAATTAGCTTTCGGCTGTCGCTACTTCTAAAAGACAGCATTCGCGGTGGTGACATGCACCGTTATTTAATTTGCTAGTGGTATATTGGACACCTGAAAGCTGCTTTAAATTTATGAATAAGTATTCTAAAAGTTCTATAAGAGGATTTATTCATTGGTCAGAATGAACAATTTGCTTTATACTTACAATAAAGAAAATGCTTAACAATGTATTTATCATTGAACTGCAGTGCGGGGAGAGGAGAAACATTCTCTGCCTTGCTGTACCAGCTTGATTTCTGTAGGGCGTTTCGTTGGAAGGGAGGGCTGAAGGCACGTAGTCAATGTACATTAATGGCAAGACAGAACGGACCTTGCGCTCTGCATGGTAAAACCCTGCTGAAAGATAAGGTTGGGCTATGGACATGTAACTGTACGACAAAGGGGAGTGACGGGAGCACACTCCTCTCTTGCATGCCTAGTTAGTCTGGATCCGGTGTGTCATGTCAGTCCAGCGAGTGGTCACTACACAAACTGTTCTAGATTTGGTTTTTGTTAAAATTTCAAACTCAATATAAAAGTTATGGAATTGTGACTGGAGCAATGTGTAGGTGTTACATTGTTATAATAGTTATCAACACTAAAATAATTCTTAATGTACTTTCAGTGCATGTGCACAAATCATAACCACCAGTTCCAGGATACATTGCAGTGTATTATCATGCACTTGCATAACGTATGTGGTTGCATTTGGGATTGGCTGCTCTGTGACCGTACACTACATGCAGAGTGAGGGTCTCCGTTAAGATTGGTCCTATTTCAATAGGACCGTTCGCTCCCAGTCATTTCCGAACTGGCTGGAATATTGATTACCTCATGCCTCGAGGCATAGCAATCAATCCCTGAAACACCAAACACGGTGCCTCGAAAGGTAAGCACCCCACTCCCTAACCCTAATCCGTCTTCCCCCCCAGACCCCCTTAATTTTAGCAATGTCATTTTTGAGATTTGGCACAGCTATGCCTGCTCCTTAAGAGAATGTATAGAATATCAGCACTGTCTTAGTGATAAATAAAATCTGATATAATAATTTTCTAAAAAATGCTAAAGTAAAAAATATTACTATAAAACTATACCGAAAATATTTATAAAATAATAACCCTAATTAAGCCTTCTTATAAAAACAGATAATTTTTATTCAAAGATAACAAGTAAATCTGGTACCAGATAAATACAAAGTTAAAAAATGGCCATAAATTAATTTGCAAAATTCACCAGACCATTTGGACCCTATACTATGGCAATTTGATACTATATTACTAGGTTATATTTCTCAATAAATGTCCCTTGTATCCGTCTCTTCTAGGATAAAAGAAATATATATCTCCCAATAGATGTTGTTGGATATAGATATTCCTTCTTATTTCTTCCTTGGTCCAGTCCCAACGATACAAGCGCAAAAATTCACTTTCTTTTCCAATTATGACAACAATACAGCAGGAGTAACAGTCAAATTATGGCATGGGGTATCGGGCTAATTATAAAGGTTGTTTTCCGGGAGGTTTAGGTATCAATAATCAGGGCTCAAAGTAGATGGTACTTAGGACTCAAATGCTCAATATATATAATAAATTGCACTGTCCACGCATAGGAATATAGAGCGCTATTCTTATCCTCCTGGGACAGGGTAGCGCTTCCTCCTCCAAACCGTGTCCAGATACTTTGTAGAGCTCGGGTCAATGATGGCAAAGATCAGGAACGTCAGCCCTCCTCCGTGTTCCTCCCGCAGTTGTAGATGTTCCACGGCCCGGTTATATAAGGCTGCTGTATTCCCCGGATCCAAGTGACAGATATCAAACCGCAAATCTATTCTTCAGCATCAATTAGCCAATAGTAAGTTTCTATTGTAGATTACACTCTCCTGATGCGTTTCATCCCACAGGATTTCTTCAGAGGTTATGTGAGTATAACCACATGTGTCTCGGCGGTCCCTTATATTACGCGTAGGCTCCATTAATTAATCGGCAGGTGCGTGAAACTAATCACTTTGTAGATTTCAGACCGCAAAGTTTCTATGTTTATACATATGTCTGTCAAAATAAACTACTGGTAATAAACTGGTAATCTTTTGGATTATATATCCTTTGCAGCAATGATGGGTCAGGAGTGTTGCCTTTCCCCCGAATCCTAAGTATTTTTATATCTAATTAACATTCCTTAATGCAGTAAAAATACTGACCACACTGTTTTCAGCTGCTTTTTTTTTTTTCTCCTCTTATACGTAATTTTTATGTTATTGCCAGAGAACTTTGTAGAAACTTGCCTGTGGGGCATCATCAGCCTTAAAAGGGAAGAAATGTCTGAGGAAACCAGTTTCACAAGGGACTTATTTTTAGAAAAAACTATAACTATAACACTATGGATAAACAAATGTGCTCCTTATACCAGCACAGTGCGTCTGACCGGAGACATGGATCGCTTCTACACAGCTTGTGTTTAAGAAAGAGAATTCCGTAGGCATCCCTAACAATTGTGGGTTAACGTTATTGTTCATTTGTTAAGTATGGAGATCTGATACGGATAACTAGAAATGTCAGTAATGAAGACAAAACCAGGAAGCAGAACTATTTTGGACAGAGCGCTAAATGAATGTTCTAGACGTTTTTATGTTTGTTTTTTGTGCCAGACAGAAGGGGTGGGGCTTCTAAATGTAGTTACAATATGAAGTCTGTGAAACAAATACAACACGAGTGAAATAGAACATAGCAATTACACAGGATGTTCTACATAGTAAGGTTACTTTTGTGCTCTTTAAAATGTGTCAAGACAATAGGTGCAAAATATAAGCCTTTTTGGAATGCAGTGTTCTTGGGCCGTGTTCGCACCAGAGGATAGATCCGCACCAAACTCACCCGTCCTGCCCCAAACAAGCCCCCCGTTTTTAGGTACCCTTTGGCACTTACGAGTGTCATAGGGCTACCTTATCTTACCGTGCATAGTTTCCTTCTTAAGAAGGAAACTCTGCACAGACATTGACCCCCTCGCCCTTCCGACTAATCTAAATCCCTCCCACTTCTACCTAAACACTCCCTGAGGCGGCATGACGCCACCTCTTTCTAACTAAACTATGTGCGGTCTGTAAAGTAACTAGCTGGTACAAAGATTGCGTAAATGACCTATTAAGCATGCGTAGGACATTTTGCAAGACTCCACCTAAGAAGCAGAAGCTTGTTAGGTGTGAATACGGCTCCTTGTTATCATTTTCCTGACCGCTCTATCTGATTGTTCTGATATCGCTGGTGGTGATCAAGGACCAGATCTGGACCTCTGTTCAGAACGCTGGATGTCCGGAAGGTGATTCTGTATGTCCTGTACTTGCATACATAGGGCAGACCAGAACTGCATACTATATACGCACAATGTGCTGGCCTCCGCTTGGAACCTGGAGATCCGTCTAACATGGCGGCCCAACCTCTCCTCCTGATCTCTGTAAGGTGGGTGGTTCTGGTAAATTTTACAGTAGGGGCTAAGTGTTCCGTGCAGGTCAGCAGTCTGTGTGACACTTAAGGTAGGCTTATGCAGCTCAAGTGTTGCGAATGCCACACGATAGAGGGGCGTGATGGGGAAGTTCACTCCCCTCTTCCGTGCATACAGAAAACGCGGTCTGGATCCAATCCAATTCCCATAATTCACATGAATGCAAACCATGTTTACAAATCATTAGAAAATCATTCTAGCCTATATATTGCCATGGCTAAATATCGAATATTTACCATTAAGACTTTCTAAGCAATCACTTTTATTAGACAACAGTCATTCAGGTGAGCAATAGGGCTGCAAATCTAAGGGCTAGATTTACTAAAGCTGCAGGTCTGGAGATGTTGCCCATAGCAACCAATCAGATCAGATCAGCTCTCACTTTGCTATTGTATGCTAGAAAATGTCCACTAGAATCTGGTTGGTTGCTATAGGCAACATCTCCACTTCAGACCTGCAGCATGGTCAATCTGACCCTTAGTGTCTTCATGGTCTCTTTCTGTTTCAAGTGTTTATTGAGCAATGGGATAACTGTTAATGCCACATTACCATGATGGATCTGTAGCCTGAGTTCTGTCCTGGTACTAATTCTGCCGACAGGAGGTGGAAGTGCTTCCGCTATGTGGCAGGTGAGGGCATACAAATTGTGGAGTAAGGGCTTTATTATATAAAATCTTGATTTCTTGCGTGGGGATGGCGTGGATATATTGAGGTAGGATCCTGTGCTTGTGGCTTCCCCTCCCCAGTACAGGCGTTAGGATGCTGCAGAGATCCAGCATTGGACTTCCGCTGTCTCCAACCGCAGCGGTAGCAGAAGTCAGTCTATTATGCTCAATTTTGGCTTAATGACTGGTGGAATATGATTTCTATGGCCACCTACTTTTTATACTTCATTCATTGCAGTAACTTAAGATTACAAATTTTTCACCTTTTATATGTTGTCACATTGCGTCCTTCCAGGGACCCATCGCCAGTAATGGAATCTGCCCTATCCATTCAGCGTTTTATATAGTTGTAATATTTCTTTTGCAGTATGTTGTCACACTAAGCAATAGTGATGAGGTATTGCAATTAAGAAGTGATATATTTCTTGGTTCATGGCAGGAGAAGCATTAATAATAGGGTCATATCACGCATGAGATGGTTCATATAGACTTGTGGCACAGGGATTTTTTCTGTGGCTTCTGCTTACCGGGATGTGATCCCATGACCCTGCTTAGCGTCACTTTTAAGTGAAATCATTCTTGCTCTGGGAACTGAAGTGTGCAGAGAGGAGTCTATTTCTCATGGTTCCTCAAAATCTGTTTGTTGCTCTCCCCATCTTCCTGTCATTCTGAGCCTCCGTTTACACAGGGTGTGTGCTCCAAAGGCTTTCCTTCGGTTCCCACTACCCTCCGAGCTTGAGAAATAGCCCAGGGAGCCAGTTCTCACAGAAAGGTATAAAAATAGGAGGGGGTTAGCTGATGCCCATGGCACAGTCCACACTGCGGGCCAAGCTTATAAAAACATGCTCTTTGTTTAAATCATTTCTGTTATCGCTTCCTCAAGATAGAATCCAATTGAAAGGAACTCATGTGAGACTTCTGGCAGTGAGTTTTTAAAGCTTGGTTTTATAACATTATGGAGCATGGAAGGAGATTACAACAATTATTATTTCATTTTATATGTATAAAAGGATTATTTTGTGTTGATTTCTGATATACATTTATTCTTATTCCATGTCAAATGACACGGTCTTATCAATTTCATTCTTTTTAGATGTTCCCACTATTAATGTGGTTGTTCAAAAGTTTAACTGCTCCTTCCGTCCCAGTGTTCACACTCTTTAAAGAAACAATAAGACACTTGTGTCATTTATATCTAAATCATTGTATAGTAGATTTTTTTTAAAGTACTATTTTAACATTGGACTGAAAAGGGGGCTTGAATTGGAAATGTCATTTTGTTATCTAAAATATTTTACCATATTAATATTTAATGAGAAACTGTGTTTATCATCATTTAATATTTATGTAGCGTCACTAATTCTGCAGCTCCATTGAAGCTGCAGTCTAAATCCCCTAACACCCACACACCCACACACCTACACCCAGACTAAGGTTAAAGTCAACAGCCAATTAACCCACTAGCGTGGAAACCAGAGAACCCTGAGGAAAACCATGCAGACACAACATACAAACTTCACGCAGATGATGCTTTGCCGCCACTCGAACTCATGACCTAAGTGATGTGAAGCAAAAGGGCTAACCCCTTGAGTCGCCTTACTACACCTTGTCAGTGTTTAGGATTTTGCCTTAAACTGCTGATAATGAATTCAGTTGAACAGCAACAAACTCGCTCTCCTCTCCCCACCATCTATTATTTCCAGCCCTAATAGATTAAGTACAAACTGGGACCGTACGTAATGGACATGTCATGTGCCACCATTCTGATTCACTGATGTTGAAAGACAGGAGTTCTGAGCTGGGTCTTCCATGCTCCCTTCAGGGTCTGTCTTTAAAAAGGGGAATCCCTGATGACTCTTCTGTGAATAGATGCATTGTTTCGTGTGAACAGACAGACTTCTATTTTGAATAGTTAATTATTTGGTCTAAATGCTATTTTCATTGGTCAGATGACGACAAACTGAACAAAAACTAGCTCGATGCTGTACCTTTAGGGTGTCTGTGACGGCTGAATTGCAGTAATGCCGATTGGTCGCAGTTATCCACCTGCATAAATATATTTGTTTCATTATATTTCTAAATGAATGCTTCTGTCTTAAATCATATATGTTTTGCCCTTTTTTGTGTTGTGTAATTGTCAATTCTCAAAAACTGTTGTTTTACTAAATAGAATATTTTCTCACTTTATGTCAACAAAATTCTTCTTTCTTACCATAACTCAACAAATCTTGTTTTCATTGTGGTTTTATTTTTTCTATATCAGCTTTTATAATGCTATCTAAATGTACCCGTATCCCGTACGTGCAATTGTCTGTCTGTCCACACAATAGACGGGAGTGACTTCCCCCTCCCTGTCACTACCCTGTCTTGTGCGTAACAAATGTGAATTACATTGCCATAAGGCAGTGGTGTACACCCACATTGTACACTTTGCATGCGCACTCCCCACCCACCTTAGCGGGCGGAGGAGATGCACAGCCCATTTGATCTTAAAAGTTCCGTATGATGGTTGTTACGTTAGCTACAACTAACGTATCACCTGGAGGACGCATGCGCCCTCCGGTGCATTCAGCCCTTGCGTGTGTAAGTGGACAATCGTTCCCATGTTTGGGTCTGGCCCTATGACAGCATTTAGCACAGTATTTCTCAACCACTTAAACCACTGTCAGGTGGTACTCAAGGCAATTGGGCAAAATTCTAAGGATATAGGATACCAAATGGCCAAGGACATAATTAATAAAAATAACTTGGGGATAGATGGCATACGTAGAAAATGAACCGTAAAAACTATTAAAAAATATGTAAAGAACAACAAAAACCCTGAAAATGTATATTTAGGAGTCTGGTATAAGTGTACATGATATGAAGAGTGGTACTTCACAGGATTCCATTGTAGGTAGCTGATACTCGCCAAAAAAAAGTTGAGAACCGCTGATTTAGCATTTATTAGAATAACAATTGTGATTTTTCGTATACATTTTATAATTTCTCACTTTTCTTTTTTTATAAGCAGTGTACTGTTTATAGTTATGACAAGAACATAACATAATATATGACTTGTTAGAGGCAATTAGTAAGACAATCTAATTTATTTATTTTTATTAAATTCTTTATTAGTTTGGGGACAATACAAGTAGATGTTATGATATAATCACCTCAACAACATTTGAGTAAAAGGGCTTACACAGTAACAGGTAAAGATAAAGCCATCTAATTTTCTAAATAGTTATGTGTAAGATGGCACAACACCTCGCAGAGCTGCCTGCTGCCTGCTGCTTACTCTAGGAAGTGTCACTGTACTTCCCCAAGAATTACAGATGTATAATTATGTTGAGAAAGAGTGGGCGCTAGCTACCCCTAGTGAAATACAAGTGCTAATATATACTCCAAAACATCAAAACTGTTACATACTAAATACAATCTGTGTTAAAGTACTGGTGCAAAAATAAATATATAAATATTAAAATGTATTTTGCGTATTATTATTATTACACGGTATCCGCAGTGCCATACAGAGGCAATAGGAAAGCCTATAGTTACATATACAATAATTAACAGAGGGTATAAAATCATAGAATAACAATGCAAAAATTAAATACAGTACAAAAATAGTAAAATCGGGATATGTGTGTAGGAGAAGATGAATAAGGAGAAAGCTAGATAGTAGAGAGAGAAAAGTGTGAATTAATGTGGACAAGGTAGATGGATGGTGACAGGAGAGAGGAGGACACTACTCAAAAAAGCTAACGTGAAGTGGGAGAGGGTGAATGAACAGGAGACACAGAGATGAAGATGGGGAGGGTAGGTAAGGTTAGGTGGAGGAAGGGTAGGCAAGGTTAGGTGGAGGAAGGGTAGGCTAGCTTGAAGAAGTGGGTTTTGAGCGAGCATCTGAAGGATTGGAGGGTGTTTGATTGATTGCCTGAGGTTGTGGTAGGTTGTTCCAATGTAGAGGGGCATCCCTAGAAGTCTTGGATGTGGGAGTAAACGGTAGTTATCAAGCTGGAGTTGAGGCGGCGGTCACCAGCAGGGCGGAGGGGTCAGAAAGGAGGGAATGTGGATAAAAATAAAGGAGGAGAGGTAGGGAGCATTGGAGGAGGAGAGAGTCTTGTAAGTTGTGGTGAGAAGCTTGAAGAGAATTCTGAAAGGTACAGGAAGCCAGCGTAGAAATTGACAGAGAGGGGAGGTGGAGCCAGTGCATTGGGAGAGGAAGAGGAGTCTGGCTGCAGCATTTAGTATGGATTGTAGGGGGCTTGAGACGGACCAAAGGGAGGCCAGAGAGGAGAATGTTGCAGTAGTCCAGACGGGAGATAACAAGAGTTAATGAGCGTTTTAGTGGCATCTGTGGTTAAGAAGGGTCTGATGTGAGCAATGTTGCAGAGGTGAAAGTGGCAGGACAGTGAGAGGGCCCAGATGTGTGTGTGT
>WWET01001072.1:277122-302303 GCA_011038615.1 Limnodynastes dumerilii | reverse complement strand
TCACTGCCAAGTTCCCACTATACATGGTCTTCCACATCATCGACTTGCTCCTGTGTGAGGTGGGTGTGCTGCCTGATCATTTGCAGATTGGAAACCTTTTAGGCTAACATCTGATGAAATTGACAGGGGGTGGAGGTGGTCACCAACAGAGGTCTTGCCCTGCCCCTTTGTCCATAGTGTATTCTGGAGATCGAGATCTAGCAGACCTTTAGAGGTATGGAACCTGACTCACTGCTTCTAGGGATGATTATAGCTTTCTTAAACAACTTATGTATCGCTTGTTCCACCTACACCCCCTTCTGTGATCATATATTACATGTCCTGAGCCATTCTGCACTATGCACTTTAGGAAAAAGATATTAATAGCTGATGTATCTCCTGTGGCCACCACTCAGCCATTTACTCTATACTAGACAAAGGAGCCTCTAAAAATTGGCCTTCAGGCTGTGGGTGCCCTATATGCTAGACCAGGGTTTTTTAGTCTGGCCCTGGGGACTGCTAGCAGGACATTCTTATCGCTAAGCTATTCCTGGTAGCTGCTGGTTTAAAGGCATTTGAAAAAAAAAATAATCTTGCAGTGTTTCTTTACTTTGATCCTGCAAAGAGCAATGAAAAACACGCCTTTGGGAAATGCTTATCTGATATACAGAACACATCCAGTCTCCTGACTCGTGCATAATATTGTAAATACGAATACAGATATTCAGATAAAAATCATGGGCAAGAAGACTGCATAGTAGTTCACTTGTTAGTCCTGCGCTGCCATCTGCTGGGGAAGTATGTAATATGCCGTCACAACAACGCATTCTACAAACTTAAAGCCATCTCCCATTATTTCTTCTCTCTACTTAAAATCTCAAACTTATTTTTCACTTAATCTTTTTTTTTTTTTTTTTTCTGAAAGCATTCGTTCTTTTTCATTGCATGGATTGAATGTTCAAATGATTGAATTAAACCAATTGTCTGCAGTCTATGATATATTTAGTAGATTTCTTCATAGTTTGTGTTCACCATTTTCCACTGTTATTCACATGTCATTTTACAGAAAGAATAATTATTACAGTTTTACAACTGTTTCTAAGCATTTCATCTCTTTGATTTATACAGTCTTTCAGATTTAAAGATTGTTTCATGTAACCCTGTTTCCTTTTTATTTACAGGGAATAAGTGTAATTTTCAATGTTGCACTGGGATTATTAAAAGTAAGTAGCACTTTTCTGTTTTTATAATCCGTGCCAGATGGATATATTCTGATTGGTTGAAATTTCCTTCTAGTGTTTTCTAGTAAGTTAAACATAGCACATCAAATTTTGAGCACATAAGCATTGATAAGTCTTCTGTGTTGAATTAACTCATCCCCTTCAGTCTTAATGTACAAGTAAACGGCCCTCAATTCCTGGTGACTATTATTCTGTCCCTTATGTCATTCTTCAGTACTTTAACTTGAATGGCTGGGTCAGACGTGAGCAAATACTCATCTATTACTGTAAAAAGCTAAATCATTTAACCCATACAATTTCTCCACAGACTTCGAAGGATGACCTCCTTCTGACAGACTTTGAGGGTGCCCTAAAATTCTTCCGCGTACAGCTTCCAAAGCGCTATCGTTCGGAGGACAATGCAAAAAAGTTGATGGAGCTGGCATGCAGCTTAAAGGTAACTTTTATAATCAATAGTTCTCTGACTTCCTCTTTGGCTATGCCAGGCCTGGCCAACCTGTGGCTCTCCAGGTGTTGCAAAACTACAATTCCCAGCATGCTTTAACGGCTTATGCATAGCCGATACATGACAAAGCATGCTGGGACCCGTAGTTTCACAACATCTGAAGAGACACAGGTTGGCCAGCTGTGGGCTGTGTGATTATTGGATTGATTAAGACTTTCATCATAACTTCCACACAGTGGGATAATTGGCAACATAAGAGAGTTCATTTCCTTGGATATAATATGCATGTGGCTAAGCTCTCAGGTTGGAATTTTAATTCTTCCTCCTGATTTTGTATTTGTTATTTGAATGTGCTCCCGTCTACTGCAACTAAGTCAGTCAGTCTCTGTGGTGGATCTGTGTCTGCTTATTGTGCACTGCTGTTGGTGTAACGTTCCTGGCTTTCCTGGCAGCATCAATCTATTCATGTCAGATATTCCTTGCGGTGCCCAGCGGTAAGCTACATGTCCAACTGTTATTTCCAATAATGAATTTGCTTGGGCAGTTCTAGTGTTCCAGATCAGTGCATGTCATTATTAGTACATCAGGGAGAGTTCTGTGTAAGAATCACAGCACAGTGTGAATACACAGCTAGGTATATGGAGCCTTATAATGTCATTGACAGTAAAGAGCAAATCTGGGGCTTAGATCTTAATCTACATCTTCATATCCATTAATTCATCAATTCAGTTTCTTGTCATGAAAGTGAATACCTTGTAAGTACATTTACAATTTGATTTGATTGTATTTATGTAGAATCTGCATCTCAATGTCGCTTGACAAAAACCCATGCAAATAAATGCTATTTTTATGTTTTGTTAATATAAATGAGGTGCATCACGTTGTTCAGATGGATGAACACAAGGTAATCCTGCACAGTGTATATTACTGAAGGTTATCTGTGCCTGAATCCCCTTTTATATATGACTGATTATTGAGATCCCATGCACACAGGTGTATGATCCGTGTACATGAAGCTCAGTAATACACTAGCTGCTAAACGCGCCCCCTTACAGTCATTTCTATCACTGTGCTCCGTGCTGGCTGTTAGTGAGCCCTGCTCTTCTGGAAAGTGGTTAATAATGCAGAAGGGCTCGGTTTCCAAGCAAGGATATCCTGTCTGTTCTCTCAGTATGCCTGAGGAAAGCTGCATTCAGTGGCTGCTCCTCTTTGCTGATTCACGTTTGTAAGTATTCTGCAGATCTCTGCATAATGTCTCCTATCTTTTATATTGTGCTGCCTTGATCCGCTGCCGTCGTTTTCGAGTTATCCTGGAAATGTACAGCAGCACCTTTTTGTCTCATATTTATTCTAATTGCATTAAGTCAATCAAGATTCCCTTCACTGCACACTAGGCCATCGGCAGCAGTTCTTTCTTTAATTAAAGCCGTTCTTGGAGAGATTTTCCATTGCCCGGTTAATTTTAAGCTTTACTTATAAGGTGTAGTGTAGTGTAGAATATATAGATTGCATTACCTATGTATGTGGATATTTTTAAAGTCTTTGCATTTTATTATAGGAGAGTTAGTACTTGTTGTCAACAAACTGGCTACACACACTGGACCAGATTCAGACCTTCGCTTCTGCAAGTGCAGTCACAGTAGATCCAATACCAGACTCCAAATTCCCGTGTGTGAGAAGGGAGGCCACTCCCCTCACTCGTAGGGGTTACGATAGCAGGACCCTTTCTTAATATTAGTCTAGATAGTACAGTATTTGAATGCCTTGCACCTTTTAGCACACTGATCCTGCCCCGCCTCACCCTCCTCTGTCGCCAGAAGCACTTTCCTTTACGGAAAATGATCGTTTTGCTTAAATCTGGATTTTGTAGAGCTCCCATTCTCACCCTAAACTGAATTATTGCCCAAGACCAGGGCCGCTCACAGGATTTGATCCTTGGCTAGTTTGGTAGTAAGTTTTGTTACTGCTGGTCAGGAATTTGTCCACAGAACTACCACTGAGGAGCTCGGCGACATATGGTGTTGGATTGGATGTATTTGTCATGGTTTGGTCGGGATACCAGCTGGTTGGCATTATATTTTATGTGTAAAACTTATATCGACTTATCACAACTTATAACCAATATTAAATGTATTGTGTGTCCCCTGCTATGCATCACTGCCCTAGATGGAACTATAGAAGGCTTAATTCTAAAACTGCAAATCCTTTTTATTTGATAGCGCAGTGATTTTTTACACTTCAGATATGGCGGATAGAGTGCAACGCCTTGACGCTGGTCATAACACAGAATTTCAGCCTTCAGGAGTGGTGTTATAAAATGCCAATAATTCTATCCTACTACTGCCATTGTTTAATCATCTATTTATTTGTATTAGCTACTTGGCAAATTGACATTGGTGTGTTGAAATCAGGATTTTCATTGATGTAAGGTGAGGGCTCCCTGAAAGGTCAATGTAGTTTCGACAAATTGTCCCCTAGGGAATAGTCTGCTACAGTGAAGAACCTACAGCTGAGAGGATAAGGGTGAAAGGGCAAATGTTTTTAACAGCCACAAGTTACTCATAGATGGTAGGTGAAAGAGACCTGAATCTGAGGAGGTCATGTTGGATTGAGGTGTTTTGGAATTTGGCTAGCGAAGCCACCGCATAGTAAAGACTGGTTAACTGAATACAGCCTGTGTTGTGTTGTGTTGTACCATCTGTGTGAATAATGTTTGAGAATTTTTTTACATTTCAGATAAGCCAGAAAAAACTAAAGAAGTACGAGCGAGAGTACCACATGATGCGGGAGCAGCAGGCACAGCAGGAAGACCCTCTGGAACGATTTGAGGTGAGTGACGGGAAAGACCTAACGAAGTCTCCTGACTCCTGCGCTGGCTTCAACCTACAGTGGTAAAGAAACACTGATGTATCCTGTATAAGGGAATTCCAAAATGAAAACACTTTTGTGCAGATTTGAATGATTTGTATGAGAAGCTATATTATATTTTGTTTTTTTTTGTAGAGATTTTTACATACTTTTATACATTTGCCACTGTAAGTACTGTACTTTTAATAAACAGCTTGTAGAAGTGAAATGCTTGTAGAAATGTTGAAGTGAAATTCTTTGAGACAATGAAGTTATAACTGTGTTTTTAAAGGACATTTCTTTTCCACTTTGATCCATATGGTGGATGAGACTGGGGTAGGTGTTAATTGTTTTAATACATACAAACAATACTGTCCCATGAGTACCCAGTAGATTGTCTTTATTTCAGAGGAGCAGTTATGTTTATAATGTCACAAACTTCTTCTTAGCCTATATGTGAATGTCATTGTACATAACATACTGTCCTTAGTCACTGATTGCTAGTTCCGTTATGTCATACTGTGCTTGGGAACAATCAGTGATGTTGAAGGGCCAGTGATTAGGTTGCGCTTGATTGAATCATCCCAAACTTTAAGTTGCACTTGTGATGAGAGTGTAGGAAAATCACCCAACTGAATAGAGGAGTACTGCAAGTGTTTCAATGTTACCTTTAGTAAGACTGCAATTGCTGTATTTAATAGCAATGATTAGAGAACAGAATGCTCCCCCATAAATCAACAACCAGCGCCAGCACTGGATTCCATCTGGGATATGATGTGCGGAGTAACCCTAAACCTGCCGGCTGGTCAGTGAAGTATACCCTAAAGCTGGGTACACACCTATTCGGTTATCAGGTGGCTCATATGATTTACGATGCTCATCGGGACTTGCATTCTTCAGTGAAGTTGTAAGAGCCATTGCACCTCTTGTGATTGTGTAGCTGTGCTAGATTGCCGTTCCTTGCTGTTGTGTGCCATCTTTATGACCAAGCTTGAAGCGGCAGCACATAATCACCACTAATTGTCATGGGAATAGAATTTTATTACAAGCAGACGTGCTCTCAGTATATCAGCACTGGTCACCGTTCCATGAAAACAGTCATGTGATCGTTTTACCCTACAGTTTGCAGATCAGTTATTATTTGGGTTTTTGTTTTCCAAACTAAGTGTAGCTCAAGCCACATAATCCGCTTTCATGGAATATTGTGAACACTTGTCCGATGTGATCACTGTCGCTAATTGTTCTTGTTTTGGGGTTCTTTTTAGCGTGAGAACAAACGTCTGCAGGAAGCAAATATGAGGCTGGAGCAGGAAAATGACGATCTGGCTCATGAGCTGGTTACCAGCAAGATTGCCCTGCGGAAGGACCTGGATAATGTAAGGCAATCCATAGAACATGGCAGAAAGGCTTTCTAATCCATTCCGGGCATTCTGCTAAATCCGTCTCATTTGATTATTAGCCTCACGTTATGTTGCGCTTTTTGTATTAAAGTCATTAACTTGTTGCCCATTAGCTACTTGTTAATGAGATATTCATAGAACCATATAATGAGCATTAAGAATATAACTGGAGAGGGAAGGGTTTTGCTATTACTCTGTAATTACATGGTATGTGAACACAGATCTTTAGGCCTTTATATTATTGGTTAATTACATTTAATTTTGCGTAGCTGTACATTTTTTATTTACAAAACAGTATATTTATAGTAAGACAAAAGAGTGGCTATTTTTTATCTGCTGCTGTTTTAGTTACAGGGGACCATTTGCCTATCTTTGTGTTTTACAATCAGGCCTGTACTCAGTCAGGTGTGCTGTCACAAAGGGCCTGATCTGTACTTCCTTGCATGGAAGAGGAAGCCACTTCAGATTTCCTTAGATGACCCTTACATAGCTTCAGACCCTTAACATTACCTTTAAGTGTACCCATCAGTTATCCCCGTTTACATTCATCCTTTCAGGTTTTCACACACCTTTATTGCTGTAGCCCTCTCCTACAAAAGACAGCGGGCACGCTACTTGCTTGTCCTGATTGGCAAAGTGCAGACTACCTGACATAGTACAGTGGCGATCGCATGGTGCAGCACCAGTGGTCAGTCCGATCTTACAGAAGCAATTGTGCAACAAAGTCAAATTCACGAATATGAACATGTGAGCCACAGGTTGGCCCAACCCTGCCGTAGTATTTATTTCCCTACCACTTGCACAAACCCACCTGGTCTAATCTAATATGGTCAGTAGCTAAATATTATCCTGCCAATACCTTGTTGGTATACTATATTATTTCAAGCGTTCAATTTCCACTTATAATCAGTGAAAGTGTAATTTGACTTCATTCTTTGCTTTAAGCTAATCTAGTTTGTGAAGCGAGACTCTGTCGGCTGTTAGAAAATACAAAACAGTTTGACGATTATCTCTAGAACAGGCCATGCGACTCCACCAATTATAAGGTTACATTGATTTTCATTTATTTTAATAGGAGGCTTCTGTGTAGAACATCGGAGTATTTAAGTACAAGATATTGTCAAAGTTCAATAACACAATTGGTAGATTGAACGCTTGCTTTTGTACACGTTGCTTCTATTGCCACAGATTCCTGTGATTAGCAGATTCCACTGCTTCTGATACCTGTTGTTAGCCAGTAACAATGACCCATGTTTCTATAGCAACTGTCAGAGTATACAATGGACTGTTGCTCAAAGAAAACAATGAAGTGATTCTGGCTATTGGCCTGTCTGCTAATTAACTTTACTGTCAGTGTAGATGGTCTTCAAAAACTCACTGATCAGTACAGGGTCTGGAGTCTATAATAATAGGCACCACTGTAAACTGCAAACAAGACATTGACAAAGTTGCATTTTCTTAGCAGAAACACGGTAATTATGGATCAATAGGTGCCAGGTGCCAAACAGAAGTACATGCATGATGGCTGCTTCTGAAAATGGACATATATTGATCATTCATCCAGAAGTATATATATATAGCTCTTTATATTCTTTAAGATAATACTAGCATGATGTGTGTATATAAATATAAGATTTTGTAGTCAACATAGGTGTGAAATAAAACCGTTCTTGCAGTGAGGAGCCATTTTACACACCGTAGCTGAGACTAGGCCTTGTTTTTCAGGCAGAAGAGAAGTCGGATGCTTTAAACAAGGAATTACTGATGACTAAACAGAAGCTGATAGATGCAGAAGAGGAGAAGAGACGTCTAGCAGAAGAATCTGGACAGGTCTGACTCAATCAATACACAATGCAAAAAAGGGACATAACCTTTGCTATCCATTTCTGTCTCCTGTGTGCTGTGCCCTCTCTAGAACAGTCACACCACTATTGTTGTAGCTGGAAATAGCCCTTAAGCTTTTCCATCTTATTTAAAACAGTTAATGTGCCTCCAATCTTGTGTGGCTATGACACACATTTAGGCTTTTTAATGGACTGACGTTCAGGACGTTATTATGGTAGGAGGTAAAGTCATGTTATGGTACTACGTTGAGAATTTTACCAGGTAGAGGCCTCTAACTACTATCTTTCTTACAGCCCTCCCTCAGTAATGGCCCTCTCTATAGCCATTCAATTTACTTACTTTTTATCATTTCTTCTTTTTCGGTAGTCAGGCTGTGTGTGTGTGTGTATATGTGTATGTGTGTTTGTGTCTAAGAGCAATGCTGTTGTCCAGCCAGCAGCTGCGGTGTGAGAAGGGAAGAAGTGGCTGTGCAGTGATCTCCCCATTCATTCTGTGGATAAACTGCCGATGCCACTTCTTCCTATTCCCCTGGTCACTGAGACCTTACAAAATTTTCAAAATAGAAGATACACCTGATGCGGTCAGCAGGGGGGATGTGACGCAGGCCAGCGCCAGGCTGTAGAGGTGCTCATCTCCTCTCTTCCTGCTATGGTGCCCAGCTGAAAAGAGGTTCCTGTATCAGCCACCGGCAGTTACAGAGAGTAGCTGATTGCAAACCTCCTTTCAGCTGCTGGCTGATAGCAGGACTTCTTGCATGCACAAAGTACGGAGGCAGAGAGCATGCGCAATGGAGGAAGGAAAGAGAGAGACAGCAAAGTTAGTAAAGTAAAAGTGGAGAGACGTGGGGCCAGGTTTAGTAAGCTGTGGGTTTGGAAAAGTAGATATGTTGCCCATAGCAACCAATCAGATTCTAGCTGTCACTTTCCTAGTACATACTAGAGAATGTAAGCTAGAATCTGATTGGTTGCTATGGGCATCATCCCCACTTTTCCAAACCCGCAGCTTAGTAAATCTGGCCCATGGTGGGGATACTGGGAAGGCTGGAGACACACATGGGGGAGAGATTGCTGCATAACAGTAAGCACTTACAACACGTGCTTCTTTTGTATTTTGTTTACAAATGTTTTCTGTTTTTATGACACAAGGAGGCCTTTTTTTTAACTGCATTGTGGTTACAAGAATGTTGAATTTATTATACAGTGGTCAGAATCTGTATTGTATGGTGCTTATGGTATAGCGGTTACTAGGATAATGTCTGTATGGTATAGCAGTAAGATATGTAGTATTTGTGTGGCAGTTTTTAGGATGAAGTGGGAATTGTAAAGCGGAGACTAGGATGCTGTTTGTATTGTATAGTAGTGACTATGATTTGCTTTCCTTTATTGTGGTTACAAGATTGTGTTTAATGATGCTTACGTGAATACTATAATCTATTAACTATAATGTTAAATTGGAAAACAGGAGGGCGCTAATTTAAAGTTTGCCGAACACTCTTGCACCAGCCCTGCTGATAGGTTTGCTTCCTTTTATTGCAAAGTGTTGCCATAACATAAAACAAATGTTTATAAAGTCTTAAACTAATATATAAAACTAGGAGAGCATCCATAACCAACCACAATAGTAATCATAATAAAAATGGAAAATATTTATACATTTTATGAAATATAAAAGCAGTAGCAAAAAAACCTTACAAAAGACATTCACAGTAAAGAAATTCACTGTTTGTTACTTCCCTTAAATAAATGCATATTATAATCGTTCAGAGTTAATGCTCCTATCAATGTAGATCAAATCACTGTTTTTATCACGGCTGTTGTGGGGACACACCTTAGGTGATAATTGCTGTTTTTGAGGCCAGAATTATTGGCAGATCTGTGATGATAATTGCTAGAAGGTGTTCGTAATTGGCCTTCATTCTACTTCTCTTTTCTGTTCTACAGCTGAAAGAAATGTGTCGCAGAGAACTCGATAAAGCAGAGTCTGAAATAAAGAAAAACAACTCTATCATTGGAGATTACAAGCAGGTAAAGAAAACTTTATAGCTCTGCATGTTTCTGTTATGTCAGATCAGGTATGTCAATCAGGATTTAAAAGTCAGCATCTTCCCTTGTCCTGACCAGTGGGGTTACAAGTGGTTCTAAAACGTGCTAGTTATTTTCAGAGTATTAGCAGAAGTATAGCATTCTAATCTGAGGCTTATGCATTGGCTTACTATAGAGTGGTTTCGTATGACCTAGGCAGCAAGAGGGCACTTTGCTCATTAGTCTCTCTTTCTAAGGCAGTTAAAGAATACAAATTATGTTGTTTGGTTTTGTTAAAAAGACAAAAAAGCATTGTACAATGGCTCAAAGACCAGGAGGTTGTACATTTTCTAAAAATGTAGTTTCAGCATTTTTCAGAGATGGCACCCACAGAGACGTCTCTAGATATTGTAGTGCCAGGGGCAAAGAGGAGAACTTGTGCCCCCTAATCCTGAATTGCTAACAATTTAACCTTAAATATTAAGTTAATGTTAACAAATGCCCCCACCCTTATATACTTGCATTCCGGGTGGCCGCCACTCACATCTTTTTAGAGATGGCCCTGGGCATCCAGGTGGGCAGAGAAATCCTCTGATGCATTTCATGTAACAGTGGGGCAATAGACTGAAAGCTCTTTGTATATCTGCATATGATTTATAACTGTAATATACCAGTCTAGATATGGGCTTTGGAAGTAGACTGTATTACCACTCTTAAAAGATATTGTGAGGGTAACACTAAAATGTGGTTACATTTTACCAGTCCTTCTAATAAGAATACCATGAGGCTTCTAGAAATGGTTGGGTGCAGTATGCGAGATTAGAGCTCAAACAGTTCATGTAAACCTAAAGTGCTGGCAGGGTTAGCTAATTAACACTATTCTGGAGCAGAAGCAGTGACCGAGTGGAGCAGAGAAGTGGTTGGGGACCAGAGTGAAGATATGCAGTTACCGAGAGGAGGAGAGAGTGGGTGGGGACAGGAGTGAAGACAAGGTGACATAACATAAAATCACTTTCTTTTAAGTATAGTTGTTTTACCAGTTTTGACAATGATACAGTGGACATTGTGGTATAGTAGTAGTAGTAGTTGCCGCCATAGCAACCGGGACTGAGGTGGCTCTATGGTTGACCACTGTTTATCCAGAAAAGGTAAATTTGGTGTGGTGACGGTTGGGTAAGATGCCAATACATACATTACCTACAATACTAATGATTTCTCAAAACCAATGTGTTGCTAGACATTGATCTAATTGAAGTCATACCCATTAATATGTTCAAGTAAGTTTTTCAGTGTGATTTTTAAATGGTTAATGTGGGGGCTTTTTACCTCCCGTCATTCGCAGACCTTCCCACATGACCCATTCCGCTCCTGAGCTTCCAACTGTCACTCACCTGCTTTAAATGAATTAGCTGATATTTAAAAAACTAATTGCCTTTTCAACAAAGGTGGTTACCATAGTAACTGACAGTTGGAAACTGAGGAGCAAAGTTTTTTGTACATAATGGAATGGGTCATGTTGCAGGGTAAGCATTCTGGGCTTTTCCTTTAATGACATTAATGTTTGTTCTATTTAGTCTGACAAGTTTCTGTCCACATTGCGGAAAATATTGTGGTCATTAGAAAATTGCTTGACGACAAGCGTTAATAATAGAATTAGTAATGTAAAAAATAAATACAGTTCCGAATAACATGTTTGTTCTAGTTCTGAACATTCTTTTATAACACCCAAGGATAGATTTAGAACCAAAATTAAAAAAAAGGGTGTCTGCACGTCTCCAACTAACACAGAACCTGTTCTGATTTCTGCTGAATAGAGTAGTTATATTAGGACATTTCAGGTAAATAATTAGATATTACATGATAATAGGCATTATCAAGTTAGGAGCTCCTCTGTTTAGAATATACATGCAATATGCTGTAGCGTTATACTAAGTCTCCAGAAGAGGTCCTCGGTTCATATAAATATTTGTGACTTCGGTACCTCTATAGTGGTTGGATCTTGGAGCAATCCATTACCGGTGTACTAGTCTGAGATAAGGCAGGTTTCTAAAAGCACTTTAATATTTATGCTAATTCCATAAGACTGGTTTTGGTGTGCAACGATGCAATGTATAAATCCTGCAGCCTGTCTCATGTTATCACAGACCATGTTACTCATGAGAATTTACTAATTGAAATGCATCAACAGCCCTATTCCAGCTGGTTTTGAAGTAAAAATACTACACAAAATAAAGATGTCAATAGCTGTAAATCGTGAATTAACACTTAAGTATAGTTTTATATTGCATAGTAAATCAAAACTGTGTCTGCTTTACTTCTATATAAACTTCATTTACTGACGAATTGACAGTAGAGAAAGAGAGGGATGAATTTGAATCATAGTCTTAAAGTGGAATCTTTAAGACGTACTCAAAGGAGACGTCTCGGATAAAGAAATTCAGTTCTGTCAATGAAAGTTGCTGACTAATAAAGCCACATGGGAGCAGTTATTTTTATTTTCTCCCGAATCCACCAAGCTAGAAAGAATTTTTCAATTGAAACATGTATAAGGAAACCACACTCTGTGAAACTGTTCCTCGTTAATGGCCAGTCAGTCATGATGTTATCTTTCATTTGCAACATAAAAAGTATATACTTTTAAATAAACTGCATGTACGTAAAAATACAGTAGAGCCAAAGGAGAATGGTGGCTGATGAGAAGAGAAAGAAAAGAAATAAACTAAATTTCTGCTTTTAGAATACTTTAAATGTGAATGATTGTGATTTATTATTATATGGCTGGTCCATACATAAGAGCAATTAAATTAGTCCCAGTAGAAAGTGATCGATAAACAAGACTATTTTCCACTAGAGACAAGTCCCTGTATAAGCGCCACTTACCTCTCCTGCTGGGACCGATAATCCTGGCTGTAGTGGGAAGACTGACAGGAGGTCCTTGCAGTTTAATGGCGGCATGGACCTAATGTCAATATTTGCAGGCGGCTGTAAAAGAGAAACTCCTGTCATTAGTGAGTTGTGTCTCCACCTACTGGACGGAGTTTCCCCATCTCACCATAATTACCAGCAAGTATTATTATGAAGTAGAGATGGGGGAACTCTGGTGGAGTGGAGGTGCCACACATCACTTCACATGAGCCCAATATATTTTAAGCATGCCTAGGGATGAAGGCCCTGGTTCAGAGTTTTAAGATAAGAGAGGAAAGTTACACCTGTACAAAACTGTTGATTTCAGGAGAGTCAAATTTGGCCTGTTGCAAACAGTATTTTAGTTAAGGGGAGATGTTTCCCAGCCCTAGTCTAATGAACAGTGTAAAAGTGAAACTGATCAGTATCTGCACAATAATTAAAAGCAAAGTATTCTCCCCGCATGCATAGAATAAGTAATTTGACTCCCCCTAAAATCAACATGGTTTTGCCTAGGTGTAACTTTCCTCTCTCTTATTTTCAATCTCTGAATCAGTAACTTAACCAGACATTTCTGGTACAATTATTGGGCATTTGGCAAATCCATTTTGAACCCTCACTGCAGCGATAATTGGCCTGAACTCTCATCATTGGAACATCATCAGGCTAATAATTGCTGTACTCTATGGCCCGATTGATAGCAAATATTCTACTATTCAGATCCAAGCTGAGTACATGAATTTAAAGTGACAAACGTGTTTAATGTTTAAATAAAGACTAAGATTTCCCAGAAAGATGTACATATGTGTATCTGTGGAATACGCCATTTGGGATGGCTGAAAAAATTAAATGTACACTGCAATTCAATACAGCTTATCTACTGATAAAAATTATTCAAGATAGTTCCTCTTAATCCATAAAACCCAGACATAAATTCAGTTTCACAGTCATAATATTCTCTCTCTGTTTTGCATAAATTAAGGACACCATATTTGCAAAAAGAAAATCTTTGTTAAAATGTTTTGTAAAGTAATTGCAACCAAGGATTTTGACGTTTGCATATAAAATGGGAAAGCTGCGCTGTTGTAAACAGCTTTGAAAACAAGCTGACATGTAATTGTTTTGTTATACCTGTAAGAATAGAACTGTTATTTGGATATTTGCTGCAGGTAATGCATTATTCATGTCTAGAAAAAAAATAAAAAATCTCTGAATTACTGTGCTGCTGCACTGTGTAAGGAAGTCATTGTTACCTTCTGCTTTGAAATTACGTTAATCATTTGATAGCATTATTCAATTACCTGTGTATGGGGTCTATGCATGTTTCTCTTTGCATGCCTAAGGGAGTTGATTATGTGATTACTTGTTCCTGACTGCACTCTGCAGCTAGTTGAAAGTGCTAAATCTTTGCCGCTTAAAGCACACTCAATTGTGTTATGTGCGTTTGCACAATAGCTAGCTTCAAATCTGTTTTAACATTATAAAAACAGGACTTTGTAACAGACAGACTGAGAGGTAACATGAGAGGTCTGTAGGACAGTAGGGTTTGATACACATAACAAAATGGAGCAGTTAGGTTGCAAGGTAAAAGTGCTTCTTGTGGTCTGTATTATCCAGTAAGGTAGTAACCGTAGTATCATGACTGATACCTAACTGGAGGGATATTGAAAAGTAGAGAAGAAGGTTAAAACTGGTTACATGCTCGATCCTTTTCATATCTAACTCCGTACCAGAATGCTTTGCACAATCCTAAAGCAAATCAAGCTTGTAGATACAACACACAATCCACACTTTTCCAGTTTTACAGCAGACATGCATCTAATTATGATCTGCTCAAGCAATACACACACTTCCAGTCTTTCCCAGACCACCGTTATAGGCAGTGCTGCCTGATGTCAGAATCTGTGGAAGAACTGGACAAAGCAGTTGGTGTACATTCTTGAAAATTGGTCAGGTGATTGGCAGTTGTGTGTCCTGATTTTTAAGCAGGTTTAAAAGTCATTTGACCCAACCAGACGTCCAGGATTGGATGTAACGAGCGGCTGTGAGCGTGTACATTTGGTTCTTGTGCAGTCTGGCATACCAGTTGGTCAGACGTTGGATAATTGTGTACCTAACTTAAGATGGAGGTTGAGGTCCGCACACAAAAAGAAAGTGCACGAGAGAGGGGAGTGATATTGGGCGTTTAGAGTTTGGGCAACTTGCCTTTCCATAACCCTGTCTTAGGTCTCTGCACTGATGTGCATCCAGCAGTGAATGTCTGCATAGTGTAGCAGGCAGTTTACTTTTGCAGCACATATTTTTGGTTAGTTTGAAGCTTCCTATTGAGTACAAGCATATATGCCTCTATTCTGCATTTCATGGAAATTCTTTATTTCTTTTTTCAGATATGTTCCCAGCTTAGCGATCGCCTGGAAAAGCAGCAGTCTTCAAACAAAGCAGAAATTGAGAAAATCCGGGTAAGTTTACAGCCTTATTGAGCCACAAGGAATTCAAAGTGACCTTCACATATTGATGGCAGAGTTCTGAAAATCAATGTTGAAGTGAGATCTCTAAAACACTGATCCTTTAATAAGATCTTGCTCAGCTGTGTTGGGTTCTTTTCTCCATGGAGGCCTAGTGTTATGACACCGAGATAGAAATGGCGATTGTTTCAGAGAAACATGAACACTTTCTGTGTTCCACTTTCTACTCATTTAGTGGATGGATGAAAAGTGGCTCCATGCACACATAAACTGTTATATGAAATCCATGAATAATCCGCTTATGGAAAGTCACTATTGAGATTACTTCACCCTTTTACAATATATGCTTGGCAATGCCAACTGCTGCATGCTACAGTTTCTTCATTGATATTCCACCCAGCTGCTCCTTAGCTGTGCAAGAGATTTGTCATTTTTAGCTTCGTTTCCAAACATGGAGGTTTTTGTTTTTTTAACAAATACCTGTTTACACATTGCTAAAGGATAATGTGTAAAGCAGGGTAAACCATGTAAAAAGTTTAACACTATGCAACATATTTAATAGATAATACCCATTTATACTCCTAGTTAGTATGCCGATTCACGTATACACAGTGACGTGATTTACCGGCAGTTCTGTGATTTTCATCTATCTTTCCCATCTGTTTTTCTGACATTGTTCCATCATTGATGTGTTCAAGTAGGAAGGCTAAAAAATCTAAACAAACGATCCAGAGTCCCCTATAGCAATTATACCTGATCGTTGCAGCATACACACTGATGACATGATCACCGCAAAAACTCGTTTATCATGTGATCGGCACAGTAACCGCGTGGAAATGCTGCAGCGTGTACCGAGCTAAAGTGTGGCTCTGGATCTTTACACACTGTGGTCTTCTGCATAAGGAAGTTCTGTTCACTTTCCCAGACATCCAGATGCAAGTGCAGGATTAGTTCTGTGTAACGAGAAATTGTCTTATGCTTCATGCACCTTTTGTGCTGTCAATTGACAAAAGCAATTGTAAAGATATACAGTCCTAAATAAAATCATGTTAACATAAAATAATTATTTTAGAAAAAACACCACAGTTCCTCTGGTTTACCTAGTGTGCCAGCACTAAGCATAAACATAACGTACCATTAGCGATGAGTTTGCAGGATGAATGCTGCTCCAATGGTCTTGTATACCTGTATGCCTATATCTTGCGGCCAATATGTTCATGGCATCATACTGAGCCCTGTTATGGGAGACCATTTGAGCATAATTGAGGTGAAAGAAACTACTTTATTATCGTTCATATAGACTAAATTTTCTCATTGTGCCCAAAATATCTGCCATAATACAGTAATATGTATTAAGCCCTGTTATGGGGAAATATAGGATGATCATTTTAGCAAAAATCCATTGAAACCTGACCGTCTGCCCACTACTGCTTCCTGGCAGCAGCATACATAGAGCCGTGGCACACTAATGATGTACCGTGGCAAAGGGCACAGCTCTGAATCTGAAGTTGCCAGGGAGTAGAAGCAGCAGATGTGAGGCAGTTATGGATGTGTGTTGGAGCAGCTCCAGGGCATGGGACATGGGTCCCAGTTCAATGCAGCTAATGGTGTATATCTGTATGGAACAGACCCAGTGTGTGTGTATTGTGTCTAATCATGTTCTGTCTACTCAAAAGAACCTTCAGTCATGTTCTGGATTCTCATAGCTTCCTGGTTTATCTCATTGCATAGCAAAAGGTTGATGGCTGTGAGCGCTGCAGAGAATTCTTCAATATGGAGGGAAGAGTGAAGTTGGTCAGTGCCATTAAGGAGAACTCTACAGAGGAAGACACAGATGAGGAGAAGGAGAGTCTGAAGAACCAGCTTCGAGAAATGGAGCTAGAACTGGCTCAAACCAAACTTCAGCTTGTAGAAGCAGAGTGTAAAATCCAGGTAACCCCCCAATGAGTAGAGAGTAACAATATGGGTGCCAGAAAACTGAGGCCAGTGGTCGCTTTAAACATTCATTAATACAAACCTGTTACTAATGATTTACAAGTTTGTCTCTTGAAAGTTGTTCAACTCAAATTGTGATTTGGTTAGAACCCCATATGAAAGTGTTTGTTCTATCTGTGTGCAAATTCCAAGCGTTACCAACTGCAAAATGCCTTTCACATTTTTTATTTATTAAAAGGGTTTTATATAGGGCCATCATATTATGTAGCGTTTTACAATTTTAAACACTCATTCACATTATATCCTGTAAGCTTCAGACAGACATAGACCAGGGTTCATATTTTTTTAGTCTGTAGGCAATTGGCCTACTGGGAACAAAAGAGAGGTCCGGCGCTCCATACAAACATTATATAACACTATGTGTCGGCACATGCATGAAAAGGAGTGTTAGTTCACAATTTAGCTATATTGGGGTTAAGCTCACCTGCCCAACATTTATATATACATTTCATATAATTGAATAGAAGCATGGCCTTGTGTTTTCTAATTAGCCTACTGGCATGTTTGTGGTGGTAACCCACACAGATGGAACATACAAACTCAACACAGATTATGTCTTATCTAGGAATCAAACTCACAACCTCAGCTAGAACCTCTGTGAATGGCAACTGTCTAGTGCCCAAAGTTTTTCAAAGATGTTCTAGAAAGTCCTATTTATACACTTCATGAATTGATACATTTTGGTGGCTGAAATCCACATTGATATTTGTCTCTTTGTTACATAGAAAAGAGAACTCTTTTTATATTTGCAATTATTATGCGAGAGAACATAGGTCTGAGTGATTGTTGCAAGTTAGCTGTGTTCTGTGCTTGTGTTACAGGATCTGGAACACCATCTTGGTCTTGCCCTAAATGAAGTACAAGCAGCAAAGAAGACCTGGTTCAACCGGACCATCACCTCCATAAAGACAGCTACCGGAGTGCAAGGAAAAGAGACCTCTTAACAGCCTAATCTCTTACACTTAAGTCTTTCTGAAAACATGATACCTTCTGTTGCCTTTCTTTGGCCAGATATTTTGGTTTGCCTATATGTAAGAGGACCAGGAGTACTGCATGGCAGAAGGGTAGTAGGTCTGTGCTTGTCAATCACATGTAAGATTAGTCAACTGTGGACCTTACTAACACTCTCTCATAGTCTGTGTAAAATGGATCCTGACACTAAGTGAAATGAGGCGGCTGAAGAGAGGCTGTTGGCTAAGCGGTAGTGTTGCAGCCATCTATGATTCACCCACCACACTATGGCTTCCATTTTGCCCTTTTTAAATTATCTACGCGAGTCCTTTTTAAATAATCCGTTAATTCAGGGGCAGTCGCTAGGCTTCTGTATATGCAAGGTCGTTTTAGATTTCATTAAGTGATTACGCTTACACAAAATGTGTAATTATTGGGGTGCTGACTTCAGTAACCATACTTAATGTATATTCACTTGACTGCTACTTCACCATCTACTTTATAGTTATCATGGAAGTTGTATAGGTTTTAGATTATTATTGAACAAGCTTTTTTTTTTGGTTTTTTTTTTTTACATCATAAGCATTTATTACAATCTTTCAGTTATGAATGGGCTAATAGAAGAGTAACATACCTTTTTATATCAGTCCTTTTTGCTTACTGAAGTGGAAATTTGTATTGCCACAAAGCAAGATCCAGTAAAAGCCTAGTTCAGTAGTGAAAGAGAACAAAAATGAAGGTACGAATGTCTAATCCTTCACATAGATACAAATTAGGAATGCTTTTTATTTTCTTCAGCAGAATGATGCAATGATTCCTGATCTATTAGTCATATGAGAAGAATGTGGTTGTTGCAAGCCAAAATGGGCCTACTTCACGACCCTCTTGCATAGACTTGCCTACATCATGTGGAGAGCATGACTAACGCCATCTTGGTATGTTGTGCTCTCAAAAGCAGCAGATGCTTATTTGCAGGCACAATGCACTTGTCTACACTGTAGTTGGAGTTTATCTATGTTACACACTCTTTGATACGTTATAAAAGCACTGAAAGGGGTCACAGAGAAGCGATTAGAATGTCCTGAGATAAAATCTATGTTACAGCTCTGCATTCGCCACTCTGACTACCCACTGTTTGAAGCAATTGTCTGTCTGTCTGTCTCTCCCTCTCTAGAGGTGTACGTTTGTCCAATTCACACGTCACAACTGCTGTTCTATAGTTTGTATAAAATTGGTTAACCTGTCAATTTGTTGTCTGCCTGTGATGATGCATTGGACAGCAACTTATTCAATGCCTAAAGGAAGTCAGGGGTCACTAACAGGACTGTCACCAGCTGTTGTGGGAACAGCGACCTGCTGCTTGCCCTGCTTACCCAAAGGCATCATCAAGATTGCATCCACTACTAGGCCTAAGCAACAGCCATATGGAAGCTGCATTTTAGGTGCTAAACACAAAGCACGTGTCATTCCTGTAAAGTCTAACATGTTGTGTAGAAGTCAGGTGTAGAATGGCAGTTTTGAATCTTGTACTTTTTTTTCCTCTTGATTATTTTAAATTATATTTTTGCGTTTTGCTGCCATTTGTTGCATCAGTTGTTTGAGGTTAAAGCAGGTCACACTAAGGCACTGGTTTATGTATATATACAATATATAAAAAGTTTGGTTTATTTTGTATATCTATTTTTTTTTCTTAGTTTCTGTACCAATGCTAGCTAATGTAAAAGTTATACTATCTAAAACATAACATGAACGGCTAAAGATTTTCACCCCATAACTGCTACCATTGTCTTATTTTAAACATAAGAAAATGACTGTTCTTAATTCAGAAGTGTGCAAAAAGTGCTGGTGTAGGTGCCGTGTGTATACGCGATGAACTAACATATATAAAGTACTATTAAATTGGACCAGTGAATGCTCTGCTTTATTGTTTCAGGGCATTAAAGACTTGATCGCATTTATTACACTGAACAGTTTGACATCACACATTGCACACAGGTAGATCCCTTGAATCAGAAGACTCATTACTCCAGCAATATTATGTACATGTCCTTGCAAATGTAATCAGTATGAGAGACTTTCTTTTGTCAAACAGCCTAAAACTATAGTGTGTTTACCAGAAAACCTGAATATTGCTCTGGATCCACTTAAGTAAAGGGGACAATCTGTAGGATCTGGATTTCTATAATGGAAGTCTTCTGGTGACTGGGAAGGATGGGTAGGTCATGTGGAAGGGTAGGAGAATTAATTCAAATTCTATGGTAAGAGGCGTGTTTAGGCCTGTACGTCTTATCCAGATTTTTGAGCCATCCTCCTTTTTCATGGGGATGAGATGGAAAATTTAGGGCAGGGTCCTGGTGTCGTGGGCCAATACATGAAAAGACAATGGCCTTCCTCACAGGAGTCAAGGTCCAGTGGGTGTCTGGCTTCAGATTTCCATTGTATATAGAGCTCCAAATACAGCAGTAATATCTGGTCCCCAGTCTTAAGAAATCTCATTCCGTTTGTGATCTCACACACATATTGTAATTATAATATATACTACATACAAGGGATGCCTTTAATAACTTGGTATAGAAGCAGACATATATTCAACTAATGTATACACATGGCTGACATATAAGTGTCTCTCTTTTTGCTGTCTGTGCTCTCTGGATTGATTTGTCATCCCAGTAGCATACACAACACAAGCAGGGCTGACCTGGAAATTAAGAATCTCATCCTCTTTTTTTGTTTGTTTGCTTTTGCTAATACATATAAATAAAGCTTTAATTTTAAACTAATTTACAGTCAAGTTAAACCAACACTTCTCTACTCTGATTTAGTGTACACACAAATTTAGATTTGCCTCCCAATAAAATTCAACAGGAGTTTGCACAGAAACTTTATAAACAGAGCTTTATAGATTATGAAATATTTGGGTCCAGAGGTTCAAATTACAAGACATTACTTTCTAGAGCAGGCTTGACCAACCTAGGGCTCTCCCAGTGTTGGGAAACTAAACTCCCAGCAGGCTTTGTCATGTTACAGCTATAATAATATGCAGTTAACGCATTCTGGGTCTCGTATTTTTACAACACCTGTGGTGTTGGCCAGGCCTGTTCTAGAGGTTTACTTTAATGGATACATGCTTTGTGCTGTATTATAAACTTGTATCATGTCTACAATTGGACAAACTATAAACCTTTATATGTTGTGCCATGGTAAAATTGTGCAGCATCCAGTGATGCATAATTCTGAGTAACGAAAGGTTTTGGTTTTTTTTTATAGCAAGTATCATTGCATGTTAAAATGTGTTCAAGAAACATTTACCCTGGAAATATAAAATTTTGCCTATATGGAAATGGCTGCAATCTTTCTTTAATAGAGACATATTAGAAACCAGCCTTTATAAATTGGGATGATTAAAAGGTTTGGATATCACAGCAAGGATTAGTTGGTTCAATAGTTAAACTTGAGCTTTCAGGGCAATGATCTGAAGTATAAAGCAACATGATTATGGCTCAAATTTAAGAGCAAAATTGTCCTTAAGTAACCTAACTAACGCCTTGATTACAACATGACATCATATTGTGGTTCATAGCAACATCTAAAGGTTATTGAACGGAAGGAAACCAGCAAGGAAATTTAAACCAATATGATGTCTAACCAAAGGAAGGTCTGAAAGTTCTTAAACCCCAAATATTAACTTTATATAGTGCCAGGATATAACCTATTATTCTGCACTATAATGTACCAGTTCAGATGGTGCCAGGGCAAGGACTCCTGATGGAAGGCAACTGGAGTTTACTGCATCAATTACTTGATGACTGATGGTGTGAGAAGAATAAAAGAGCAAACACAAACATTTTCTTCTTTATAGTTTAGATTTCTTTACAATTGAAGGGTCAGTGCAGAAGGCCTGCTCTCCACAGCACCATCAACATAACTTTACTCTTTATGTGAAAGCAAGAATGCATTAAGCTGCCCCACTGCTTGTGTACAGCCATCAAACCCTGGTTAGTAATACCTATAATGGCACTGGGAAACTGGCCTCACAACATGGTTCTAGTGTAAAAATAAATATGTTTACTATATATAAACATTCTTCTTTTAATGTTTCTGAAGGGATCATTCATTATTTTTGTACCAGCTGTGTAAGTTACTCAAAACAGCATCTGCAGATATATATAAACTATACATTTGAGCAGAAGAGAAGAGTGTGGTGGAAATGAAGGCTCTCTGCTACAATCTAGGTTCAACTTGACATGTGCCACTTGTAATAATTACACCAAAAAAAAAAAAGGATAGATAACACTGTAATGGTATCTGATCATTTTCATCCCAGACTGCATTAAATAGTAATAGTAAGTATGCCTTTTCATAAAATGGTGGTATAAGGATTATTATAGTTTTTGGGATATGAATATTACATGCTCTTTGGGCCTGATCCAGAGCTACGAAATTGGCCGATTTCGAGCGAGCGTACGACCGTTTTTTGCGTATTTTCGTACGAAAATTCGCACTGCGCATGGCCAGTATGACAGCTTCCGGTCGGCTGGACGACATGAGCGTATAGCGGTCGTATTGTGTGCGAGATGTTCGCTCGAGGGGCGTGCGTTCAGTACGACGGTCGCCTGGGCGCTCGTTTTACTACACGGAGGCGGGGATAGCCATTTAAATTGTACAGTATGGGCGTGCTAAGCCCGTACGCTTTGCGTAATATGTGCGAAAATTCGTACGGCCGACGGGAGTACCTAGTGTAGGGTACTGATCCAGAGCTACGACGGTGCCGTCCGACGGGCGAATGCGTACGTCCGCCCGTGCGTATAAACATACACGCCCCTAACACTCCCATTGTAAAGTACTTGCTTACGGCGGCTATACCCTACACTAGATACTCCCGTTGGCCGTACAAATTTTCGCACTTAAGAAGGTGCTTAAAATAAGAGAGGACAGTCACTCCTGGGCTAAACCATGCTGATTGCAGGGGGGAGTCAAGTTAATTGTATTTTTTGCATGTAGGGATATATCTTTGAATTGATTACTGCACACAGATACTGACCAGCTTTACTATCACACAGTGCTGAGAGGTGATATTTCTTATCACACGTCTAAGTAACAAATACTGTCTGCAACAGATGAAATATGACTCCCCTGCAAACAACATGGTTTAGCCCAGGCGTGACTTAACGCTCTTATTTTAAGCCCCTTCTTATGTCTGAATCAGGTCCATTGTGTTCAAACTGCATACAACCAAGATTGCAAAATAGCAGCAATCTGTACTCCCAAATCAGTCATTTCCAGACTGTTAAAGGAAGGATTTGGTACAATTGTCAGGAAGCAAAAAGAAAACTATAAAAGGTTTCTTTGGTGCCTAGAAAGTACCTTTCTTAGAGACTTCAACTAAACTTATTGTAGCACATCCTTGTATAAATACCTTTGTTGTCTTCAAAACAGCATGTCCTCCTAACACTAGGAAGCAGTAGGACACACCCCTTACATATTGTGTTGTAGTTACTAAAGAAAGAAATTGGTAATAAATGTCTTCCCTTCCCCTTGGAGAACATGGAAAGTTGCTTAATTAACCATAGGACAGAATCCTCAGTACTGATTAATTTACATTTGGATCTATATGTAACAGATGTGCATCTCCTCGCACTCACATGTTCGGCACACTCAGTTAACCAGTCACTTTGCTCCAATAGACTTCTGATATCCATGCTCTAAGTTTTCTGACCTATACAAATGTACAATGGCAATAGTTTGGACGTATGCGATGACGTGCCTTACTATACATTATAATACCAAATCACGATGATTTCCGTGAATATGATCACAACTTTGCTCATCTGTTAAGTGTCAAAAACAAAACTTTTTATCCAATGGGGCAATCAGATCAAAATGTACGCAGGGTTTAGTATGCTATTTTGCTTAATAGAATATTGGAACACAACGTTTAATTGGATATTCTTTATAAAATTGAAAGAAATAAAAAATTTTCAGCCCATTCCTAAAGGTAAATAGAGGTTGAGCCACTGTCTTTTAATAGACACATAGGCATAGCAAGGTTGTTCTGATTATAATGTATATTTGATATATATATTATATTTATATGGCATATATAAATATATCAGATGCAGTAATAGCATTACACATGCGGCACCAGAAGAAACAAATATATATCAAATAAATATGAAGCATTTTAACAAAAACAGCATTAAGCTGGTAAAGAGTGAATATTTATATCCGGTCAAATCACTATGTTCTTTCTATGGTCTTTCCCCTTAGGCTATGCTCCTCTCAAGTCTAAGAAAGGCTAGAAGCATCTTTATAAGGGTCAACAGACATTGAATAAGGAGAATTTTTTTTTTATTAAAAACAAACATGAAATGTCTAACTATTTAGCTGTTGTATGTTTGTAATTCTAAGTATTGTGGATTTTAGAACATTTTGTTATAACCATAATTACAAAAAATATTGCCCACTGGCTAGTCTCCAATAGTCAGATTTAAACTTCCTAATAATCTCCAGCCCAGGGTTTTGTCTCTCTGTATAATCAAATAGCCAAGACCATTGTCATCCCAATGGAAGCATGGTATATGCCGATATGTAAAACATGCATAATCTTTTGAGCTTTATTGCTCTGATGCAATAGGAGGTTATTTCCCACCTAGTCCAGTGTGTCACTAGTGAACAGTTACAGCTATGAACACCACAAATATATAGGAGGGAGGGAACAGCTGGGTCAGAATCCGGTACAGGAGCCCTTATAGCCGGTACAGACCATTTATAAAAAAAAAAAAAAAAAAGCCTGCCAATTAGGAACAATTGGAGGGTGTGGGACAGGGCTGGCACGACCCGCTCCACGAGGGGATGCGGTGCATCCTGGCGCCATGCTGGATAGGCGCTGGACATCCCCCAGTCCCCGCTATACAGATTGGCAGCGTTCATACAGGAGGTTCCTGTATGAGCTGCTGCAGAAGTTACACAGCATTGCTCACAGCGGCAGCAGCTCATACAGGAACTTCCTGTCTGCAGAAACAGCGGAGGAGGAAGGAAAGAGGTAAGTAAAAGGCTGTTGAATACTGTGAGGGACTGGAGGCATATTA
>WWET01001072.1:250880-277002 GCA_011038615.1 Limnodynastes dumerilii | reverse complement strand
TACGCACAGGAGGTGCATAAGTGACCTGCCTTCACTGGAGGGTGCATGCGTATAAACAATCTGACAGAACTTTGTTCCCTTCCGCCTGCTAAAGCATGGTAAGTGTACAGTGTGGGAGGGGTCTACCACACAGTAGCGAATCAGCGGTTGTACGGACCGCTGATCCGCATGTTTGAGTTAATGCAGGCTTATGGCAGCGTAACCTGCCATAAAGCCCGTACAACAGGGGAGTGATAGGGGGTGTGCACTCCCCTCTGTCTCGCGTAATTACAGGCCCCCGCACGCACGGGGTCTGAATTCAGCCCATGATGGGGAATACTGAAGGGAAGCTGGATAAACATGATGGGGAATGCTGAGGGGGGGCTAGAGGCACATAATGGGGAATACTGAGGGGGCCTCAGAGACATAATGGGGTAATTGAGAGGCTGCAGAGAAATGATGGGGAAACTGAGGGCTGCAGAGACATGATGGGAATATTGGGAGACTGGAGACACATAAGGGGGAGTACATGCAAGGGGGAGAGATTGGATGAATATATACACTGTACACACACACACAAACTGGATAACTAAGTGCTTACAAGGCTGTGCTTTTATTGTATTATTGTTACAAATGTTTTCTGTTTGGTGACTGCATTGCATTTTTTGACTGTTTTTTTTAACTGCATTCAGGTTACAAGAATGTTGAATTTATTGTACAGTGGTCTGAAGGATGCAGTCTGTATTGTATGGTGGCCTGTATGGTATAGCGGTCACTAGGATAATGTTGGTAAGGTATGTGTCCCTAAGATATAAAGTCTGTATTGTGTTGCAGTTTTTAGGATGCAATGTGATTTATATATGATTTGCTTTTTGTTTTTATTGTGTTTACAAGATTGCGTTTTATGATGCTTACATGGATACTATACTCTAGTAACTATAATGATACATTGTTAAACTGGTAGGCGCAAATGTAAACTTTGCAGGGAGGCGCCGAACACCCTAGCACCAGCCCTGGTGTGGGACAACATGATTTTAACAAGAAGTCAAAGTCTGTGGATTTCGGAGTCACAGTCTGAAGATATTTATTCACTGCCAATTTAACAATCAATAAATACTGATGCTGCCATTTTTATTGACCAAGATTTTTCCTGGTAGCACTAAACACACCAATGGGTGGAGCTATTCACAGGACACCCCTTTGGTTTATCATAGTTAGAACTATCACAGCTCTAACAATGCTATACTATCGCAGTTTCCTTGAAATTTCATTAGCAAAAGTAAGCAACCATGATTTATATGATGCACAGACATTGCCAATTCTTCCTTAGAATATAAAACAACATTTTTACATCTTAACGTTCTTTACCCAAACTTTTATTAGAGGTCATGTCGCAAATGGCAAACAACAAAAAGCAGATTGCTACATGGCATTAAGAATGCCCACCAGCTTTAAATATGCTTGCACACTACAAGAACACAACACCTTATTGGGTAATTGTGTAAATGCCTGCAGCAAAAAGAAAAAAATGGCCATACCTCTCAAGTGCCCACCTTTAGAGGCATTGGCCCGATTGGAGCAGAGGTTGGAGGTTGTGCTCATTAACCCATTTATTACTATGCAGAGCGGGTGCTGGGCACATCTTCCAGCAGTGCACCATAGCATGGTCACACCCTGCGCAGCTGCCAGATATGTTAAGACTTGGGACACATCCATGACATCACATAGGGGGTTGAGTGCTGCAGACATACATTAACAGCAGCCCGTTCACTGAGTATTGGCCCGGTAATGTGCAGGTCTCAGCAGAAATTATCCTAGCCGCCCTCCTGACCCTGCAAATGTGAAGTTTAGGCTATGAAGCTAATAGAATCCATCCTCGTAACAATTAGCATGCTTTTGTTAGTTACAGTTCTAAGTCTAATTATAATGACAGTGAGTGACAGCAAATATCTCCTTTTCAGCGCAAGTAAACCCAGTTTACTACATTAAAACGTCAAATTATGTATTACTATTATTACTTATTCTTATTTTAAAATATTTGAAGCGATACCAAATTATTTCTGTAACATTAGCATGAGCTTGTCTCTAAAATGGCAAGAAGTATTTATAAACTGTAAATTATAACCTTATGCCCAAATTAATTCAGTTGGTTTCCCCTTTTAAGTATGACAATCTCTCATTAGACTAACAGTTTCTATAACTAAGATGTGCTGATAAAAATAAGGCTATTCATATTTGCTTTCATGCAACAGAATGTGTATCTGGGGCATTATACACGGATTGAATAACATCCGATTAAGTTGATTAAAAAAGGCTTTCTCAGGATTTCATTTCACAGTTAACAATTTACAGTTTACTTTCACAAATAAAAGTGCTATTTTCATGGCTAGCTTGTCCAATAATTAGTTTGTACAATTTTCCCACTGGAGTTTATGGAATCATAGAAAAACTATACAATGGTAAAAATGTTCCAATTACCCAAATATTACAACAAAAGCTGAATATACAAAACAAGCCAAGGGAGAGGGGAAAAAAGATCGCTACGGCCCAATGGGTAGAGGAGTGGATGGAGTTGGGAAAGGGAGGAAGCAAGGAAGGGGACAGGTGTGTGGACCTTAAGGGGTTAGGGGTATGCCTTGATTGTCCCCCAAACTGCCCTCCAGATGGAGGGCACAGAATCAAAGGAAAGTGTTTTAACCCCACGCTCAATAAAGGTAGTGAATGAATTGAAGACTAACTCGGAGGGACTGGTCAAGGACTGGTACACAGAATATTTAATAAACTGTTTATTTAAACCATGATGTTCCACACCAGGATTTCTGGTCTGAAGGTTCCCCCAGTAGGGCTTGCTCCAGAGTCACAAAGAGGTTTTTGCTCTATTATTATCAATCAAGATGTTTAAACACTCTAACAAGTCAATAATTAACTACAGCTTCACTCCCCTTCTGGTGTGAAAAAACGTGACACTATAGACCGGATTCAGAATTTTACGTGCATCCGCTAAGACGTTCTATTCAGAAGAGACACGCACCCGATTTGGGCGTAGACAATACGGGCCTTAAAAACAGTGGGAGCCCTAATGGCTCCAACCACAGGTAATGTTTTTATTTTTTAATAAATGTTTTTGTTGATAAAAATAAAAAAACAACAGACCTCTTTAACCCTTACCCCTTACCCCCTCCCCCCTCCTCCCCACTGCTATAACTTAAATAAATAAATAATAACTGCCTAACAGGGCATGCTGATGCTTTTAGAACTACAAGCATGCCAGGGCATGCTGGCGTTTGGAGAACCACAAGCGTCAGCGGTCCCTGCTAGCAAGGGTCCGCTGCGCCATAGAAATGCCCCCATAGTAAAATTAATACAGTATAGTGCCGGCCATTGTATAGTAAATATATTTAAAAAATGTACAGGAAAAAAAAATACTAAGCTTTTAATCAGGGTGGGGCAATATTAAAAAAAAAACCTTTTGGCAGGTTGCAAAACGTAAGCAATCCTTTTGGCATAATCTGGCTCAGCGCAGACATTCATGTTTGAAACGAGATTCCCTCCCTGGGATGGTGTAAACGTGACGCTGTTACGCAGCCACCAGACAGCACTGCATGCAATATTTAAATGAGAAAAACACTCCTTTTCTCATTTAAATATCGTAAAACACACAGTTCCACCGGCGCATTGCTGTTGGATGCAGACACAGATGGATAGGTACACTTGTGTCTGTCTTTCTGTGCACGTTCCCGATCTGAGCATACGCAGGGCTCAAATAAAGACTGAAGCGCAGCTCTGAATCCGGGGCTATGTGTCCACTGAATAAATTGTTCAATATAATATGTAAAAAACAACAACAATAAATAGTCTCTTATGGCGCTAGTTAGGTCTTATTTAAATTAATATAGTGTCACAGCTGCTACCACTATATGAGGAACCCACCTCTATAAAATAAAATCTAAGCAAAAAATAGGAGCGCTAGACACTAAATTAAAATAATATATTTATTTATTAAATCAACAAAAATTAGATTATAAAAACAACCAATGTTGTAATTGCCTTGAAGGGAGATATCAATAACCCACATAGTAAAAAAGACTCAGTCCAATCCTGATACTGCTCATTAGTATCAATGTTTTTTAAACTGCAACTTTGTTGCGCACCAAACCGCATGTATAAAAGACTTGAATCTAAAGATAGTATAGTATCCACAGCTATAAGGTTTTCGGACTTTGTAACGTCAGTATAAAAACAGTCAGCTATTTAAAATAATATCCACCCAGCACAGTGCAAAAGCTCCGTCACCATGCGGTGAACTGGATTAAATATCTCACCAGCCAACGTTACAGTATTCCAGATATGGCACCAGTCTGACCTGAGCGATGTCCTTATCCTCCTCTCTCTCTGGCCGGGAGAAGATAGCAGAGGCAGTCTCTAATAGGGGACCCGTTCACTGGGCTAGCGGCGTCCCGCCTGCCCTGTGGAAGTATGACAACTCGTTCGGTCCCGGGTTCCGGAAGTGATGCTCAGTGCTGGTTTAACGTTGGTAGCGTGATGCTAAACTTTTGCTGGGTTATTTTCTTTAGTGTAAGGCAGTTCACCCGATGGTGACTTGGGTCTCCTTTATGCTGTGAAATTCTTTGGTTTGCGGTGAGCAGATCATAGAGGGGAAATGATTTAAAGGTCTCCACAACTAGGCAAAAAAACTCTTATGCGTTTCTCCGTCTGTAAGACGGTTTCATCAGAGAGTATAGAGCTGGGACCTGGAGGCACATGATGGGACACTGGGGGGCAGGAGGCACATGGTGGGGATACTGGGGAAGCTGGAGACATAATGGGGTTAATAGGGGAACTAGAGTTATGGGGTTAATGGGAGGGTTGGAAGCACATGATGAAATTACTGGGGAACTGGAGAAATGATGGGGTCACAAGGGGGCTGGAGGCACATGTTTGGGTTACTGGGGGACTTAAGGTACACGATGGGGTTACTGCGCGTCTGGAGGTACATGGTGGGACTACTGGAAGGGCTGGAGGCACATGATGGGGATACTGGGGAAATGCAGATATGATGGGGATACTGGGGGGCTGCAGACATGATGGAGTTACTGGGGGAGCTGGAGGCCCAAGATGGGATTACTGGAGTAGCTGGAGGCACAAGATAGGGATACTGGGGGAGCTAGAGATGATGGGGTTGCTGGGGGGGGGCTGAAGGCATATGATAAGATTATTGGGGTGCTGGAGACATGTTAAGGTTACTGGGGGTCTGGAAATACATGATGGGGATATTAGGGGGCTTGAGGCACATGGTGGGGATACTGGGAAGCTAGAGGTACATGGTGGGGTTAACGGGGGGGGGGGCTGGAGGCACATGGTGAGCATACTGAAGGGCTGTATGCACTTAATGGTGTTATTGGGGGAGATCGTAGGTCTGAATCGCTCGCAAGCACTTAAGATCTTAAGTGCTGCGAATCTTTAAGATCTTAAGGATTTGCATGGAAATGGGCGGGGGGAGGCAGGGAAATGAGGGAAAGTGGGCGCGGGCTGACACTTAGGATCTTAAATGAACGCTCCCACGTCACTTAAGATCCCAAATGACAGCGTATAGTTAGGGCAAGTCAATGGTGGTCTAAGTTTAAGATCCACCGCTGTTTGCAAGGGGAGTGTCTGTTTATGCAGTGGGCTGGAACCTGCTAAGATCTTAGCAAAGGTGCGTATATTTGCGATCTTTTTGCAATCGCATCTCTGAATCAGCCCCATTATCCCTAACAGAGAACCTGTTGGGCATCCCGGGTCCAATGCCCTGTGTATCACCTGTCCTGTAATGGTACACCGTCCGTAAAGCGCTGCCAGTAACCTGCTGCAGCCAAATAACTCTGTAGACATTAAAATTTTGTCCGGTACTCAGTGTGCAGGGAATCTCAGTGTCTTTTCCTGCTACCACCTCTGTGGAAGGTGACTGGAGCAAAACAGGCTGGAAATCTCCATCTGAAAAATAAATGATGCATGTTTTTATTAATAAATGAATTGACCAAGTGCAGTGGGAAAGTAAGTACAATAAAACACTAATACTTTTTTCTAGTATTTTTTCAAACTTAAAATGTATGGGTATTTGAAGAATTCCCTTTTTAGTTCTCTTAATAAAATGAATAAAACAGTTTAGTGACTCCTACTTCCTACCATTTATTTTCTATTCCCCATCAAGAAAGACTTACAGGATACGCAAGTTACCAATACTGCAAGAACTGGAACCCAGAGCATTGTGAGAAGGATGACAGGTTTTCCTGAAGCTGTGGTAAGTTCAGCACCATTCTGACCAATTTAAGTCTCCCATTTGTGAGACATGCAAATGTACTTGATGAGTATGCAAATGCTAGAGGACAGTGCTTCTATGTGACTGTAGATTATTTACAGTACAATCCAAAATCCAGCTGTAGGCATTATACTATATTTTAATCCTGTTTTGTATTGATGCAAGCTTACAATACAAAATTAATAATACAAAAAGCCTTAGTTTGTCCAAGAAGCATTGTAAGTTTGTCATATATTTATCTTATTAGTAAAATAAACTGCAACACCACACATTCCTTTAATCACTTGTATATATACACACACACACACACACACACACACACACACACACACACACATATCAATATATTATCACACACACCAATATAATGTGCATTTTCAGTATATGTTGAATAAACTCTAAGAGGCTCATTTAGATATGGAAGCAAGGTATAGTTTGAACTGTAAATGAGCACAAAATGTGTTTCCCCAAGTTCAGTCTATATAAGTATCATTAAGTTGTACATATTTATCTGGAAGGGTGCTATGAGGGAGGGAAGGTAGGTTGCAATATAAGTAAAGATACATGTGTAATGAGTAGACAGGACCGCAATGCTCTCCGCGGAGGGATGTGGCACAGGTTGGCGCCAGGTTTGAGAGGCACCGGCAGACACCCCCCCCACTCCCCACTCTGGTGGCTGGCAGCTCATACAGGAGGTTCTTGTATGAGCTTCCATGTCCATTACATTATTAGCTGATTAGAAAATTCCTTTTAGCTGCTCTGTGTAACAGCAAAAGAGGCTCATACAGGAACTTCCTGTATGAGGGCAGGACGGAGAAGAGAGATGAGGAGAGCACTGTGGAGGAAGACACAAGGTAAGTAAACATGATGGGAATACTAGGGGGCTAAAGGCACATAATGGGGTAACTATGGGGGCTGGAGGCATATGATGGGGAGACTGGGGGGCTGGAGGCACATGATGGGGATTCTGGGGGGCTGAAGGCACATGATGGGGATACTGGGGGGGCTGAAGGAATATGACGGGGTTACTGTGGGAGCTGGAGGCAAATGATGGGAGTACTGGGGGAGCTTGAGACACATGATGGGATTACTGGGGGAGTTGGAGGCACAAGATGGGGACACTGGGGGAGCTAGAGATGATGGCGTTACTGGGCGCCTGGAAGTACAAGATGGGAATTTTATGGGGCTGGAGGCACATGATGAGAGATACTGGGGGGACTGGAGGCACATGATGGGGGGATACAGGGGAGCTGGAGGCACATGGTGGGGATACTGAAGTGTTGTATGCACATTATGGTGTTACTGGGGGAGCTGAAATCACATGATGGGGTTATTGTGGGGGCTAGAGGCACAAGATGGGGATACTGGGGGGGCTGGAGGCACATGGTAGGCATACTAGGGGGCTGGAGGCACATGATGGGGTTACTGGGGGAGCTAGAGGCATATGATAGGGTTACTGGGGAATCTGGAGGCACATGATGGGAATACTGGGGAATTGCAGACATGATGGGGAGGCTGGAGACATGATAAGGAAACTTGGAGAGCTAAAGTTATGATGGGGATAGTAGGGGTTTGAAGGTACATGATGAAGATACTGTGGGGGCTACAGAGATGATGGGGTTACTGGGGGGCAGGAGGCACTTGATGGTTTTACTGGGGGAGTGAGGGGCTGGAGACATGATAAGGAAACTTGGGGAGCTGAAGTTATGATGGGGATAGTAGGGGTTTGAAGGTACACGATGGGGATACTGTGGGGGCTGGAGAGATGATGGGGATACTGAGGGGCTGGAGGAACATGGTGGGGATACTGAAGTGCTATATGCACTTGATGGTGTTACTGGGGGAGCTGGAGATGATGAGGTTACTGTGGGGGCAGGAGGCACATTAAGGGGATACTGGAGGGCAGGAGGCACATGATGGGGGGACACTAGGGGAGATGGAGACATGATGGGGATAGTGGGGGAGCTGGAGACATGATGGGCATATTGGGGGAGCTGAAGGCACAAGATGGGGTTACTGGGGGAGCTGGAGGCACATGACGGGCATACTGGGGAAGCTGGCGGCACATGATGGGGTTACTGGGGAACTGGAGGCAAGTAATGGAATTACTGGGGGATCTGGAGGCACATGATGGGATTACTGGGGTATCTGGAGACATGATGGGAATTCTGGGGGAGCTGGAGACACATGATTGGGGAAACTGGGGGGCAGGAAGCACATGGTTTGGATTCTGGGGGAGCTGGAGACATAATATGGATGCTGATGGAACTGTAAGCACTTGATGGGGTTTTTGGGGGAGCCACAGACATGATGGTAATACTAGGGGAGCTGGAGGCACATGAATGGGGAACCTGGGGGCAGGAGGCACATGATGGGGATACTGGGGGAGCTGGAGGCACATGGTGGGGATTCTAGAGAGCTGGAGGCACATGGTGGGAATACTGGGGTCTGGAAGCACATGGTGAGGATACTGTAGAGCTGGAGGCCCATAGAGGGAATACTGAAGATCTATATGCATTTGATGGTGTTACTGAGGGAGCTGCAGATGATGGGGTTACTGGGGGGGGGGCTTGAAGCACATGATGTTGTTACTGGGGGGCTGGAGACATGATGGGGATACTTGGGGAGCTGAAGATATGATGGGGATAGTCAGGGTCTAGAGGAACATTATGGGGATATTAGGGGGCTGGAGGCACATGATGGTGTTACTGGGGGAGCTGGAGGCATATGATAGGGTTACTGGGGGATCTGGAGGCACATGATGGGAATACTGGGGAATTGCAGACATGATGGGGATACTGGGGGGCTGGAGACATGATAAGGAAACTTGGGGAGCTGGGGATAGCAGGGGTTTGAAGGTACACGATGGGGATATCAGCGGGCTGGAGGCATGATGGTGTTACTGGGGGGCAGGAGACACTTGATGGTGTTACTGGAGGGTGGGAGGCACATGATGGGGGGATACTAGGGGAGATGGAGACATGATGGAGATACTGGGGGAGCTGGAGGCACATGGTGGGGACTCTGCGGGCCTGGAGGCACATGGTGGGGATCCTTGGGGTCTGGAGACACATGGTGGGGAAACTGGGGGGCTGGAGACACATGGTGGGGAAACTGGGGGGCTGGAGGCACATGGTGGGGATACTGGGGGGCTGGAGGAACATGGTGGGGAAACTGCGGGGCTGCAGGCAAATGGTGGGGATACTGAAGAGCTGTATGCACTTGAAGGTGTTACTGGGGGAGCTGGAGATAATGGGGTTACTGGGGGTTGGAAGCACTTGATGGGAATACTGGGGGAGATGGAGACATGAGAGGCATAATGGGGCGGCTGGAGGCACATGATAGGGTTAATGCGGGAGCTGGAGACATGATGGGGTTACTGGGAGAGCTGGAGACATGATGGGAATACTGGGGGAGCTGGAGGCACAAGATGGGGTTACTGGGGGAGCTGGAGACATGATGGGAATACTGTGGGAGCTGGAGGCACATGATAGGCATACTGAAGGAGCTGGAGGCACAAGATGGGGTGAATGGGGGAGCTGGAGACTTGATGGGAATACTGGGGGAGCTGGAGGCACATGATCGGGTTACTGGGGAACTGGAGACATTATGGGGATACTTGGGGAGCTGAAGATTTGATGGGGATAGTCAGTGTCGGGAGGTTCATTATGGGGATATTAGGGGGCTGGAGGCACAAGATGGGGATACTGGGGGCCTGGAGGCACATAGTGGGGATACTGAAGAGCTCTATGTACTTGATGGTGTTACTGGGGGAGCTGGAGATGATGGGGTTACTGGGTAAACTGTAAACACTTGATGGGGTTACTGAGGGAGCTAGAGATGATGGGGTTACCAGAGGGCTGGAGGCACATGATGGGGTTACTGGGGAATTGGAGACATGATGGGGATATTGGGAGGCTGGAGACATGATGGGGATACTAGGGGGGCTATAGACACATAATTGGGATACTGGTGGGGCTGGAGGCACATGATTGTTATACTGGGGGTTACTGGGGCTTTGGAGGTACATGATGGGGTTACTAGGGGTCTGGAGGCACATGATGGGGTTACTGGGGGGCTGGAGGTACAAGATGGGGTTACTGGGCATCTGCAGGCACATGATGGGAATTTTGGGGGGCTGGAGGCACACGATGGGGAGATACTGGAGGGGCTGGAGGCACATGATTGAGATACTGGGGGAGCTGGAGACACATGGGTGGGATACAAGGGGGTTGGAGGCACATGGTGGGGGTACTGGGAGTCAGATGGCACATGATGTTGGGATACTGGGGTAGATGGAGTCATGATGGGGATAGTAGGAAACTGAAGAAATGATGAGGATACTGGGGGAGCTGGAGGCACTTAGTGGGGATAGTGGGGGCTGGATGCACATGGTAAGGATACTGAGGGGCTGGAGGCACATGGTAAGGATACTGAGGGGCTGGAGGAACATGGTGGGGAAACTGTGGGGCTGCAGGCAAATGGTGGGGATACTGAAGAGCTGTATGCACTTGAAGGTGTTACTGGGGGAGCTGGAGATGATGGGGTTACTGGGGAGCTGGAGGCACATGATGGGGATACTAGGGATCTGCAGACATGATGGGGATACTGTGGGGCTGGAGACATGATGGGGATACTGGGTAAACTGTAAACACTTGATGGGGTTACTGAGGGAGCTAGAGACTATGGTGTTACCAGAGGGCTGGAGGCACATGATGGGGTTACTGGGGAATTGGAGACATGATGGGGATATTGGGAGACTGGAGACATGATGGGGATACTAGGGGGGCTAGAGACACATAATTGGGATACTGGTGGGGCTGGAGGCACATGATTGTTATACTGGGGGTTACTGGGGCTCTGCAGGTACATGATGGGGTTACTAGGGGTCTGGAGGCACATGATGGGGTTACTGGGGGGCTGGAGGTACAAGATGGGGTTACTGGGCATCTGCAGGCACATGATGAGAATTTTGGGGGGGCTGGAGGCACATGATTGGGATACTGGGGGAGCTGGAGACACATGGGTGGGATACAAGGGGGTTGGAGGCACATGATGTTGGGATACTGTGGTAGATGGAGTCACATAGTGGGGATAGTGGGGGGCTGGAAGCACATGGTAAGGATACTGAAGAGCTGTATGCACTTGAAGGTGTTACTGGGGGAGCTGCAGATGATGGGGTTACTGGGGGCTGGAAGCACTTGATGGGGATATTGGGGGAGCTGGAGACATGATGGGGATACTGGGGGAGCTGGAGGCACATGGTGGGAATAATTGGGAGCAGTAGGCACATGATGGGGTTACTGGGGGGCTGGAGGCACATGGTGGGAATACTGGCTGGCTAGAGGCAGACATGATGGTATTACTGGGGTTGCTGGAGACGTGATTGGAATACTGGGGGAGCTGGAGACATGATTGGAATACTGGGGGAGCTGGAGGCACAAGATAGGGTTACTGGGGGAGCTGGAGACATGATGGGAATACTGGGGGAGCTGGAGGCACAGGATGGGGTTACTGGTGGAGCTGGAGGCACATAATGGGATTACTGGATGATCTGGAGGCACAAATTGGGATTACTGGGGTTGCTGGAGACATGATTGGAATACTGAAGGAGCTGGATACACATGATTGGGGAAACTGGGGGGTAGGAAGCACATGGTTTGGATTCTGGGGGAGCTGTAGACATAATATGGATGCTGATGGAGCTGTAAGCGCTTGATGGGGTTTTTGGGGAAGCCACAGATGATGGGGTTATTGGGAGAGCTGGAGACATGATGGCAATACTGGGGGAGCTGGAGGCACATGAATGGGGAACCTGGGGGCAGCAGGCACATGATGGGGATAGTGGGGGAGCTGGAGACATGATGGGGATACTGGGGGAGCTGGAGACACATGAATGGGGAACCAAGGGGCAAGAGGCACATGATGGGGTTACTGGGGGGATGGAGCCACATGATGGGGATACTGTGGGGCTGGAGGCAAATTATGGGATTACTGGGGAAGCTGGAGGCACATTATGGGATTACTGGGGGAGCTGGAGGCACAAGTTGGGATTACTGTTGTAGCTGGAGGCACATGATGGGGATACTGGGGGAGCTGTAGGCACAGGATGGGGATACTGGGGGAGCTAGAGACATGATAGGGATAGTGGGGGAGCTGGAGACCTGATGGGGATACTGGGGGAGCTGGAGGCACATGGTGGGAATACTCGGGAGCAGGAGGCACATGATGGGGTTACTGGGGGGCTGGAGGCACATGGTGGGAATACTGGCTGGCTAGAGGCAGACATGATGGTATTACTGGGGTTGCTGGAGACGTGATTGGAATACTGGGGGAGCTGGAGACATGATTGGAATACTGGGGGAGCTGGAGGCACATGGTGGGAATACTGAGGGGCTGGAGGTACATGGTGGGAATACTGTGGGGCTGGAGACATGATGGGGATTCTTGGGGACCTGAAGATATGATGGGGATAGTGGGGTTCTGTAGGCACATGACGGGGTTACTGGGGGAGCTGGAGACATGATGGGAATATAGGGGGCTGGAGGCACATGATAGGGATACTAGGGGTGCTAATGACACATGATTTGGATACTGGGGGGACAAGAGGCACATGATGGTGTTACTGGGGGAGCTGGAGATGTTGGGGTTACTGGGGAGCTGGAAGCACATGATGGGGATCTGCAGACATGATGGGGGTACTGTGGGGCTGGAGACATGATGGGGATACTGGGTAAACTGTAAACACTTGATGGGGTTACTGAGGGGAGCTAGAGACTATGGGGTTACTAGAGGGCTGGAGGCACGTGATGGGGTTTCTGGGGAATTGGAGACATGATGGGGTTACTGGGAGGCTGGAGACATGATGGGGATACTAGGGGAGCTAGAGAGACACATAATTGGGATACTGGTGGGGCTGGAGGCACATGATTGTTATACTGGGGCTCTGCAGGTACATGATGGGGTTACTAGGGGTCTGGAGGCACATGATGGGGTTAATGGGGGGGCTGGAGGTACAAGATGGGGTTACTGGGCATCTGCAGGCACATGATAGGAATTTTGGGGGGCTGGAGGCACATGATTGGGATACTGGGGGAGATGGAGACACATGGGTGGGATACAAGGGGGTTTGAGGCACATGGTGGGGATACTGGGGGGGGCAGATGGCACATGATGTTGGGATACTGGGGTAGATGGAGTCATGATGGGGATAGTAGGAAGCTGGAGAAATGATGGGGATAGTAGGAAGCTGGAGACATGATGGTGTTACTGGGTGTCTGGAGGCACATGGTGGGGATACTGGGGAACTGGAGACATTATGGGTTTATTGGGGAGGGCTGGAAGCACATGATGGGGTTACTGGGGAATTGGAGACATGATGGTGTTACGGGGGGGAGGGGCTGGAAGCACATGAAGGGGATACTGGGGGGATGGAGGCACATGATGGGATTACTGGTGGAGCTGGAGGCACATGATGGGATTACTGGATGATCTGGAGGCACATGATGGGATTACTGGATGATCTGGAGGCACAAATTGATATTACTGGGGTTGCTGGAGACATGATTGGAATACTGGGGGAGCTGGAGACATGATTGGAATACTGGGGGAGCTGGAGATACACGATTGGGGTAACTGGGGGGCAGGAAGCACATGGTTTGGATTCTGGGGGAGCTGGAGACATAATATGGATTCTGGTGGAGCTGTAAGCACTTGATGGGGTTACTGGGGGAGCCACAGATGATGGTGTTACTGGGGGAGTTGGAGACATGATGGCAATACTGGGGGAGCTGGAGGCACATGGTGGGAATACTAGGAACTGGAAGCACATGGTGAGGATACCGAGGAGCCGGAGATACTGGGGGAGCTGCAAATGATGGGGTTTCTGGGGATGCTGGAAGCACATGATGGGGATACTGGGGAATTGCAGACATGATGGGGATACTGGGGGGGCTGGAGACATGATAAGGAAACTTGGGGAGCTGAAGATATGATGGGGATAGAAGGGGTCTGGAGGTACATGATGGGGATATCAGGGGGCTGGAGGTACAAGATGGGGATACTGTGGGGATTGGAGAGATGATGGGGTTACTGGGGGGCAGGAGGCACTTGATGGTGTTACTGGGGGAGCTGGAGATGATGGGGTTACCGGAGACATGATGGGGATACTGGTGGAGCTGTAAGAACTTGGTAAGGTTACTAGGGGAGTCAGAGATGATGGGAATACTGGGGGGCTAGAGGCACATGAAGGGGATACTGGAGGGCGGGAGGCACATGATGGGGGGATACTAGGGGAGATGGAGACATGATGGAGATACTGCGGGCCTGGAGGCACATGGCGGGAATCCTTGGGGGCTGGAAGCACTTGATGGGGATACTGGGAAACTGCAGACATGATGGGGATACTGGGGGGCTAGAGACATAATGGGGGCATACTGAGGGAGCTGGAGACATGATGGGAATACTGGGGAGCTGGAGACATGACGGGAATACTGGGAGAGCTGGAGGCATAAGATGGGGTTAATGGGGGAGCTGGAGGCACAAGATGGGGAGACTGGAGGGGACAGGAGGCACATGATGGGGATACAGGGAGAGCTAAAGACATGATGGGGATACTGTGGGAAAAGGAGGCACATGATGGGGTTACTGAGGGTTGAAGGTACATGGCAGGGTTACTTGGCGTTTGGAGGTACATGATGGGAATATTGGGGGGCTGGAGGCACATGATGGGGTTTCTGGTGGGCTGCAGGTACATGATGGGATTACTAGGGGTCTGTAGGCACATGATGGGGATATTAGGGGGCTAAAGGCACATGATGGGGATACTGGGGGGCGATGGAGACATGATTGGGATAGTGGGGGAGCTGGAGACATCATGGGTATACTGGGGGAGCTAGAGGCACATGGTGGGAATACTGGGAGGCTGGAGGCACATGGTGGGGATACTGGTTGGCTGGAGGCACATAATGAGGATACTGAAGAGCTGTATGCACTTGATGGTGTTACTGGGGGAGCTGGAGATGATGCGGTTACTAGGAGGGCTGAAAGTAAAAATGATGGTGTTACTGTTGGGGCTGGAGGCACAGGATTGGGATACTGGGGGGCTGGAGGAACAAGATGGGGATACTGGGGGGCTGGAGGAACAAGATGGGGATACTGGGGAAATGCAAACATGATGGGTATACTAGGGGAGCAAGAGATGATGGGGTTACTGGGGGCTGGAGGCGCATGATGTAAATACTGGGGGCTGGAGGTACACGGTAGGAATACTGGGGGGCTGGAGGCATATAGTGGGCATACTGAAGAGCTGTATGTACTTGTTGGTGTTACTGAAGGAGCTGGAGATTTTGGGGTTACTGGGGGGCTGAAAGCATATGATGGGTTTACTGGGGGGCTGGAGGCACATGATGGGGATACTGGGGAACTGCAGACATGATGGGGATACTGGGGCCCGGAGACATGATGGGGATACTGGAGGAGCTGGAGATATGATGGGGATACTGGTGGAGCTGTAAGAACTTGGTAAGGTTACTAGGGGAGTCAGAGATGATGGGAATACTGGGGGGCTAGAGGCACATGAAGGGGATACTGGAGGGCGGGAGGCACATGATGGGGGGATACTAGGGGAGATGGAGACATGATGGGGATAGTGGGGGAACTGGAGACATGATGGAGATACTGGAGGAGCTGGAGGCACATGGTGGGGATACTGTGGGCCTGGAGGCACATGGTAGGGATCCTTGGGGTCTGGATGCACATGGTGGGGATACTGGGGGAGCTGGAGGCATGATGGGGTTAATGGGGGGCTAAAGGCACATGATGGGGATACTGGGGGACTGGAGGCACATGGTGGAGAAACTGGGGGGCTACAGGCAAATGGTGGGGAAACTGGGGGGCTGGAGGCACATGGTGGTGATGCTGGGAGGCTGGAGGAACATGGTGGGGATACTGCGGGGCTGCAGGCAAATGGTGGGGATACTGAAGAGCTGTATGCACTTGAAGGTGTTACTGGGGGAGCTGGAGATGATGGGGTTAATGGGGGTTGGAAGCACTTGATGGGGATACTGCAGACATGATGGGGATCTGGGGGGCTGGAGACATAATGGGGGGAGCTGAGCTGGAGACATGATGGGAATACTGGGGGATCTGGAGGCACATGATGGGCATACTGGGGGAGCTGGAGGCATAAGATGGCTGGGGGAGCTGGAGACATGATGGGAATACTGGGGGAGCTGGAGACATGATGGGAATACTGGGGGATCTGGAGGCACATGATGGGCATACTGGGGGAGCTGGAGGCATAAGATGGGGTTAATGGGGGAGCTGGAGGCACATGATGGGGATATTGGAAAGGGCAGGAGGCACATGATGGGGATACAGGGAGAGCTAAAGACATGATAGGGATAGTGGGGGAGCTGGAGACATGACGGGGATACTGGGGGAGCAGGAGGCACATGATGGGGATACTGGGGGGCTGGAGGCACATGGTGGGAATACTGGCTGGCTAGAGGCAGACATGATGGGAATACTGGGGGACTGGAGACATTATGGGAATACTGGGGGGATGGAGGCACATAATGGGGATACTGGGGGGCTGGAGGCAAATGATGGGATTACTGGGGGAGCTGGAGGCACATGATGGTATTACTGGAGTTGCTGGAAGCACATGATAAGGTTACTGGGGAACTGGAGACATAAAGGGGAAACCTAGGGGGCTGGAGGCACATGATGGGAATTTTGGGGGGCTGGAGGCACATGATAGGGATACTATGGGAGCTATAGTCACATTATGGGGTTACTGAGGAGCTGGAGGCACAAGATGGGAATACTGGGGGAGCTAGAATTGATGGGGTTACTGGGGGGGGCTGGAGGTACTTGATAGGGATACTGGGGTTCTGGAGGTACATGATAGGGATACTGGGGGGCTGATGGCACATGATGGGGATCCTGAGGGGTTGGAGGCACATGATGGGGATCCTGAGGGGTTGGAGGCACATGGTGGGGTTACTGTGGGAGCTGGAGACATGATGGGAATACTGGGGGAGCTGGAGGCACATGATTGGGGAAACTGGGGGGGCAGGAGGCACATGGTGGGAATACTGGGGGAGCTGGAGACATAATGGGGTTACAGGGAGAGCTAGAGATGATGGGGTTACTGGGGAGCTGGAGGCACATGATGGGCATACTGGGGGGGCTTGAAACACATGATGGGCATACTGGGGGGGACTGGAGGCACAAGACGGGGTAACTGGGTGAGCTGGAGGCACAAGATGGGAATAATTAGGGACCTGGATGCACATGATTGGGGAAACTGGGGGGCAGGAGGCACATGGTGGGGTTACTGGGGGAACTAGAAAGTTATGGAGTTACTGGAGGGGGGATTGAAAGCACACGGGTTACTGGAGAAATAATGGGGTTACTGGGGGGCTGGAGGTACATGGTTGGGATACTGGTTACGGGGGGAACTAGAAAGTTAGGGAGTTACTGGAGGGGGGATTGAAAGCACACGGTGGGGTTACTGGAGAAATAATGGGGTTACTGGGGGGCTGGAGGTACATGGTTGGGATACTGAAGAGCTGTATGCACTTGATGGTGTTACTGGGGGAGCTGCAGATGATGGTGTTACTGGGGGATTGGAGACATGATGGGGATACTTGGAGAGCTGAGGATATGATGTGGATAATGGGGGTCTGGAAGTACATGATGGACATACTGGGGGGCAGGAGGCACATAATGGGGTTACTGAAGGAGCTGGAGGCACAGGACAGTGTTACTAGGGGAGCTGGAGGGACATGACAGTGTTACTGGGGGAGCTGGAGGCACATGACGGTGTTACTGGGGGAGCTGGAGGCACATGACTGTGTTACTGGGGGAGCTGGAGGCATATGATGTGGTTACTGGGGGAGCTGGAGGCACATGAATGGGGATACTGAGGGGGCTGGAGACAAATGATGGGATTACTGGGGAAGCTGGAGGTACATTATGGGATTACTGGTGGATTACTGGGGGAGCTGGAGGCACAAATTGGGATTACTGTTGTAGCTGGAGGCACATGACGGGGTTACTGGGGGAGCTGTAGGCACAAGATGGGGATACTGGGGGAGCTAGAGATGATGGGGTTACTGTGGTGCTGGAGGCACATGATAAGGTTACTGGGGGGCTGGAGGCACATGATAGGGATACTACGGGAGCTATAGACACATGATGGGGTTACAAAGAGGCTGGAGGCACAGGATTGGGATACTGGGGAAGTTGGAGACATGATGGGGTACAGGAGGTCTGGAGGTACATGATGGGGATATTAGGGGGCAGGAGACACATAATGGAGATACTGGGGAAGCTAAAGACATGATAGGGATAGTGGGGGAGCTGGAGGCACATGGTGTGGATCCTTGGGGTCTGGAGGCACATGGTAGGGATACTGGGGGAGCTGGAGGCACAAGATGGTGTTAATGGGGGAGCTGGAGACATGATGGGAACACTGGGGGAGCTGGAGGAACATGATTTGGGAAACCGGGGGCAGGAGGCACATGGTGGGGATAATGGGGGAGCTAGAGATGGCGGGGTTACTGGGGGGCTGGAGGCACATGATGGGTTTACTGGGGAACTGGAGACATGATGGGTTTATTGGGGAGGGCTGGAAGCACATGATGAAGTTACTGGGGAACTTGGAGACAAGATGGGGTTACTGGGGGGCTGGAGGCACATGATGGGCTTATTGGGGGGGCAGGAGGCACATGATGGGCTTATTGGGGGGGCTGGAGGCACAAGATGGGGTTACTGGGGGAGCTGGAGGCACATGGTGGGAATACTGGGGGGCTGGAGGCACATGATGGGGATACTGGGGAACTGCAGACATGATGGTGATACTGCGGAAGCTGGAGACATAATGGGGATACTAGAGAAGCTAGGGAACTAGAGATGATAGGGTTACTGGGGGGGGGGAGCTGGAAGCACGTGATGGGGTTACTGAGAGAGCTGAAGGCACATGGTGGGAATACTGGGAACTGGAAGCACATGGTGAGGATACCGAGGAGCTGGAGACACTTGATGGAGATACTGGGGGAGCTGCAAATGATGGGGTTTCTGGGGATGCTGGAAGCACATAATGTGGTTACTGGGGGGGCTGGAGGCACATGATGGGAATACTGGGGAATTGCAGACATGATGGGGATACTGGGGGGCTGGAGACATGATAAGGAAACTTGGGGAGCTGAAGATATGATGGGAATAGAAGGGGTCTGGAGGTACATGATGGGGATATCAGGGGGCTGGAGGTACAAAATGGGGATACTGTGGGGGTTGGAGAGATGATGGGGTTACTGGGGGGTAGGAGGCACTTGATGGTGTTACTGGGGGAGCTGGAAATGATGGGGTTACTGGGGGGGGGTTGAAAGCATATGATGGGGTTACTGTGGGGGCAGGAGGCACATGAAGGGGATACTGGAGGGCGGGAGGCACATGATGGGGGGATACTAGGGGAGATGGAGACATGATGGAGATACTGCGGGCCTGGAGGCACATGGCGGGAATCCTTGGGGTCTGGAGGCACATGGTGGGGATACTGGGGGTTGGAGGTACATGATGAGGTTACTGGGTGTCTGGAGGTACATGATGGGAATATTGGGGAGCTAGAGACACATGGTGGGGAAACTGGGGGGCTGCAGGCAAATGGTGGGGAAACTGGGGGGCTGGAGGCACATGTGGGGGTGCTGGAGGAACATGGTGGGGATACTGTAGGGCTGCAGGCAAATGGTGGGGATACTGAAGAGCTGTATGCACTTAAAGGTGGTACTGGGGGAGCTGGAGATGATGGGGTTAATGGGGGCTGGAAGCACTTGATGAGGATACTAGGAAACTGCAGACATGATGGGGATACTGGGGAGCTGCAGACATGATGGGGATACTGGGGAGCTGGAGACATGACGGGAATACTGGGGGAGCTGGAGGCACATGATGGGCATACTGGGGGAGCTGGAGGCACATAATGGGGATACTGGAGGGGGCAGGAGGCACATGATGGGGATACTGGAGGGGGCAGGAGGCACATGATGGGGATACAGGGAGAGCTAAAGACATGATGGGGATACTGGGGGAGCAGGAGGCACATGGTGGGGATACTGGGGGGCTGGAGGCATATGGTGGGATTACTCAGGAGCAGGAGGCACATGATGGGTACACTGGGGGGCTGGAGGCACATGGTGGGGATACTAGGGAGATGGAGGCACATGATAGGGATACTGGGGGGCTGGAGACACATGATGACATGGGGATAGTGGGGGATCTAGAGATGATGGGGTTACTGGGGAGCTAGAGGCACATGATAGGGTTCCTAGGGGGGCTGGAAGCACATGATAAGGTTGCTGGGGAATTTGAGACATAAAAGGGAAACCTAGGGGGGCTGGAGGCACATGATGGGAATTTTGTGGGGCTGGAGGCACATGATAGGGACTCTATGGGAGCTATAGACACATGATGGGGTTACTGGGAGGCTGGAGGCACATGATGGGAATACTGGGGGGGCTGGAGGCACATGATTGGGATAGTGGGGAAGCTGGAGACATGATGGGGTTATGGTAGGTCTGGAGGTACATGATGGGGATATGAGGGGGCAGGAGACACATAATGGAGATACTGGGGAAGCTAAAGACATGATAGGGATAGTGGGGAAGCTGGAGACATGATGGGGATACTGGGGGAGCTGGAGGCACATGGTGGGAATACTCTGGGGCTGGAGGCACATGGTGGGGATACTGGGGGGCAGGAGGCACATGGTGGGGATACTGGGGGGCAGGAGGCACATGATGGAAATACTGGGGGAGCTGGAGACATAATTGGGATACTGGTTGAACTGTAAGCACTTGATGGGCTTACAGGGCGAGCTAGAGATGATGGGGTTACTAGGGTACTGGAGGCACTTGATGGGGTTACTGGGGGGGCTGGAAGCACATGATGGGGTTACTGAGGGTTGAAGGTACATGGCAGGGTTACTTGGCATTTGGAGGCACATGACGGTGTTACTGGGGGAGCTGGAGGCACAGGACGGTGTTACTGGGGGAGCTGGAGGCACAGGACGGTGTTACTGGGGGAGCTGGAGGCACAGGACGGTGTTACTGGGGGAGCTGGAGGCACAGGACGGTGTTACTGGGGGAGCTGGAGGCACAGGACGGTGTTACTGGGGGAGCTGGAGGCACAGGACGGTGTTACTGGGGGAGCTGGAGGCACAGGACGGTGTTACTGGGGGAGCTGGAGGCACAGGACGGTGTTACTGGGGGAGCTGGAGGCACAGGACGGTGTTACTGGGGGAGCTGGAGGCACAGGACGGTGTTACTGGGGGAGCTGGAGGCACAGGACGGTGTTACTGGGGGAGCTGGAGGCACAGGACGGTGTTACTGGGGGAGCTGGAGGCACAGGACGGTGTTACTGGGGGAGCTGGAGGCACAGGACGGTGTTACTGGGGGAGCTGGAGGCACAGGACGGTGTTACTGGGGGAGCTGGAGGCACAGGACGGTGTTACTGGGGGAGCTGGAGGCACAGGACGGTGTTACTGGGGGAGCTGGAGGCACAGGACGGTGTTACTGGGGGAGCTGGAGGCACAGGACGGTGTTACTGGGGGAGCTGGAGGCACAGGACGGTGTTACTGGGGGAGCTGGAGGCACAGGACGGTGTTACTGGGGGAGCTGGAGGCACAGGACGGTGTTACTGGGGGAGCTGGAGGCACAGGACGGTGTTACTGGGGGAGCTGGAGGCACAGGACGGTGTTACTGGGGGAGCTGGAGGCACAGGACGGTGTTACTGGGGGAGCTGGAGGCACAGGACGGTGTTACTGGGGGAGCTGGAGGCACAGGACGGTGTTACTGGGGGAGCTGGAGGCACAGGACGGTGTTACTGGGGGAGCTGGAGGCACAGGACGGTGTTACTGGGGGAGCTGGAGGCACAGGACGGTGTTACTGGGGGAGCTGGAGGCACAGGACGGTGTTACTGGGGGAGCTGGAGGCACAGGACGGTGTTACTGGGGGAGCTGGAGGCACAGGACGGTGTTACTGGGGGAGCTGGAGGCACAGGACGGTGTTACTGGGGGAGCTGGAGGCACAGGACGGTGTTACTGGGGGAGCTGGAGGCACAGGACGGTGTTACTGGGGGAGCTGGAGGCACAGGACGGTGTTACTGGGGGAGCTGGAGGCACAGGACGGTGTTACTGGGGGAGCTGGAGGCACAGGACGGTGTTACTGGGGGAGCTGGAGGCACAGGACGGTGTTACTGGGGGAGCTGGAGGCACAGGACGGTGTTACTGGGGGAGCTGGAGGCACAGGACGGTGTTACTGGGGGAGCTGGAGGCACAGGACGGTGTTACTGGGGGAGCTGGAGGCACAGGACGGTGTTACTGGGGGAGCTGGAGGCACAGGACGGTGTTACTGGGGGAGCTGGAGGCACAGGACGGTGTTACTGGGGGAGCTGGAGGCACAGGACGGTGTTACTGGGGGAGCTGGAGGCACAGGACGGTGTTACTGGGGGAGCTGGAGGCACAGGACGGTGTTACTGGGGGAGCTGGAGGCACAGGACGGTGTTACTGGGGGAGCTGGAGGCACAGGACGGTGTTACTGGGGGAGCTGGAGGCACAGGACGGTGTTACTGGGGGAGCTGGAGGCACAGGACGGTGTTACTGGGGGAGCTGGAGGCACAGGACGGTGTTACTGGGGGAGCTGGAGGCACAGGACGGTGTTACTGGGGGAGCTGGAGGCACAGGACGGTGTTACTGGGGGAGCTGGAGGCACAGGACGGTGTTACTGGGGGAGCTGGAGGCACAGGACGGTGTTACTGGGGGAGCTGGAGGCACAGGACGGTGTTACTGGGGGAGCTGGAGGCACAGGACGGTGTTACTGGGGGAGCTGGAGGCACAGGACGGTGTTACTGGGGGAGCTGGAGGCACAGGACGGTGTTACTGGGGGAGCTGGAGGCACAGGACGGTGTTACTGGGGGAGCTGGAGGCACAGGACGGTGTTACTGGGGGAGCTGGAGGCACAGGACGGTGTTACTGGGGGAGCTGGAGGCACAGGACGGTGTTACTGGGGGAGCTGGAGGCACAGGACGGTGTTACTGGGGGAGCTGGAGGCACAGGACGGTGTTACTGGGGGAGCTGGAGGCACAGGACGGTGTTACTGGGGGAGCTGGAGGCACAGGACGGTGTTACTGGGGGAGCTGGAGGCACAGGACGGTGTTACTGGGGGAGCTGGAGGCACAGGACGGTGTTACTGGGGGAGCTGGAGGCACAGGACGGTGTTACTGGGGGAGCTGGAGGCACAGGACGGTGTTACTGGGGGAGCTGGAGGCACAGGACGGTGTTACTGGGGGAGCTGGAGGCACAGGACGGTGTTACTGGGGGAGCTGGAGGCACAGGACGGTGTTACTGGGGGAGCTGGAGGCACAGGACGGTGTTACTGGGGGAGCTGGAGGCACAGGACGGTGTTACTGGGGGAGCTGGAGGCACAGGACGGTGTTACTGGGGGAGCTGGAGGCACAGGACGGTGTTACTGGGGGAGCTGGAGGCACAGGACGGTGTTACTGGGGGAGCTGGAGGCACAGGACGGTGTTACTGGGGGAGCTGGAGGCACAGGACGGTGTTACTGGGGGAGCTGGAGGCACAGGACGGTGTTACTGGGGGAGCTGGAGGCACAGGACGGTGTTACTGGGGGAGCTGGAGGCACAGGACGGTGTTACTGGGGGAGCTGGAGGCACAGGACGGTGTTACTGGGGGAGCTGGAGGCACAGGACGGTGTTACTGGGGGAGCTGGAGGCACAGGACGGTGTTACTGGGGGAGCTGGAGGCACAGGACGGTGTTACTGGGGGAGCTGGAGGCACAGGACGGTGTTACTGGGGGAGCTGGAGGCACAGGACGGTGTTACTGGGGGAGCTGGAGGCACAGGACGGTGTTACTGGGGGAGCTGGAGGCACAGGACGGTGTTACTGGGGGAGCTGGAGGCACAGGACGGTGTTACTGGGGGAGCTGGAGGCACAGGACGGTGTTACTGGGGGAGCTGGAGGCACAGGACGGTGTTACTGGGGGAGCTGGAGGCACAGGACGGTGTTACTGGGGGAGCTGGAGGCACAGGACGGTGTTACTGGGGGAGCTGGAGGCACAGGACGGTGTTACTGGGGGAGCTGGAGGCACAGGACGGTGTTACTGGGGGAGCTGGAGGCACAGGACGGTGTTACTGGGGGAGCTGGAGGCACAGGACGGTGTTACTGGGGGAGCTGGAGGCACAGGACGGTGTTACTGGGGGAGCTGGAGGCACAGGACGGTGTTACTGGGGGAGCTGGAGGCACAGGACGGTGTTACTGGGGGAGCTGGAGGCACAGGACGGTGTTACTGGGGGAGCTGGAGGCACAGGACGGTGTTACTGGGGGAGCTGGAGGCACAGGACGGTGTTACTGGGGGAGCTGGAGGCACAGGACGGTGTTACTGGGGGAGCTGGAGGCACAGGACGGTGTTACTGGGGGAGCTGGAGGCACAGGACGGTGTTACTGGGGGAGCTGGAGGCACAGGACGGTGTTACTGGGGGAGCTGGAGGCACAGGACGGTGTTACTGGGGGAGCTGGAGGCACAGGACGGTGTTACTGGGGGAGCTGGAGGCACAGGACGGTGTTACTGGGGGAGCTGGAGGCACAGGACGGTGTTACTGGGGGAGCTGGAGGCACAGGACGGGAAGGGGGGGGGGGGGGAGAGGCACATGGCTTGGATTCTGGGGGAGGTGAGACATAATGGGGTTACTAGTGAAGCTGTAAGCACTTGATGGGGTTACTGGGGGAGCCAGAGATGATAGGGTTACTGGGGGGCTGTAGGTAAAAGATGGGGTTACTGGGTGTCTGGAGACACATGATGGGGTTACTGGGGGGCTGGAGGTACATGATGGGGTTACTGGGCATCTGGACGTACATGATGGGAATATTGGGGAGCTAGAGACACAAGGTGAGGATACTGGGGGGCTGGAGGAACATGGTGGGGATATTGAAGAGCTGTAAGCTCTTGATGGGTTTACTGGGGGAGCCAGAGATGATGGGGTTACTGGGGGGCCAGAGGCACATGATGGGCTTACTGGGGAACTGGAGACATGATGGGGATCCTTGGGGAGATGGAGATATGATGAGGATACTGGGGGGCTGGAGGCACATGATGGGGATACTGGGGGGCTGGAGGCACATGATAGGCATACTGGAAGGCTGGAGGCACATGGTGAGGATACTAGGGGGCTGGAGGCACATGATGGGGTTACTTTGGAACTGCAGACATGATAGGGATACTTGGGGAGCTGGAGATATGATGGGGTTAATGGGGGTCTGGAGGTACATGATGTGGATATTAGGGGGATGGAGGTACAAGATGGTGATTCTGGGGGGGCTGGAGGCATATGATGGGGTTACTGGGAGAGCTGAAGGCACATGACGGGGTTACTGGGGAGCTGGAGGCACAAGATTGGGTTACTGGGGGGCTTGCGGCACATGATGGAGTTACAGGGGGCTGGAATCAAATGATGGGGCTACTGGGGTACTGGAGACTTGATGGAGTTACTGTGTGGCTGGAGGTAAATCATGAGGTTACTTGGCATCTGGAGGTACATAATGGGAATATTGGGGGACTGGAGGCACATGATGGGAATACTGGGGAATTGCAGACATGATGGGGATACCGGGGGGCTGGAGACATGATAAGGAAACTTGGGGAGCTGAAGTTATGATGAGGATAGTAGGGGTTTGAAGGTACACGATGGGGATACTGTGGGGGCTGGAGAGATGATGGAGTTACTGGGGGGCAGGAGGCACTTGATGGTGTTACTGGGGGATCTGGA
>WWET01001072.1:230699-241486 GCA_011038615.1 Limnodynastes dumerilii | reverse complement strand
GGCAGGAGACATGATGGGGATACTGGGGGGCTAGAGACATGTTGGGGAACTGGGGGGCTAGAGACATGATGGGGATACTGGGGGAGCTGAAGATATGATGGAAATACTGGGGGTCTGGAGGCACAAGACTGGGTAACTGAGTGAGCTGGAGGCACAAGATGGGAATACTTGGGGACCTGGAGGCACATGATGGGACGCTGGGGGGCAGGAGGCACATGGTGGGGATACTGGGGAAGCTGGAGATATAATGGGGATACAGGGGGAGCTGAAGACATAATGGGGTTACGGGGGGAACTAGAGTTATGGGGTTAATGGGAGGGTTGGAAGCACATGATGAAATTACTGGGGAACTGGAGAAATGATGGGGTCACAGGGGTGCTGGAGGTACATGATAGGGATACTGGGGGGCTGGAGGCACATGATGGGGATCCTGAGGGGTTGGAGGCACATGATGGGGTTACTTGGGAGCTGGAGGCACAAGATGGGAATACTGGGGGAGCTAGAATTGATGGGGTTACTGGGGGGCTGGAGGTACAAGATGGGGTTACTGGGGGAGCTGCAGACATGATGGGAATACTGGGGGAGCTAGAGGCACATGATTGGGGAATCTGGGGGGCAGGAGGCACATGGTGGGAATACTGGGGGAGCTGGAGACATAATGGGGTTATAGGGGGAGTTAGAGATGATGGGGTTACTGGGGAACTGGAGGCACAAGACGGGGTAACTGGGTGAGCTGGAGTCACAAGATGGGAATACTTGGGGACCTGGATGCACACGATTGGGGAAACTGGGGGGCAGGAGGCACATGGTGGGGTTACTGGGAGAGCTGGAGACATAATGAGGTTACTGGGGGAACAAGAGAGTTATGGGGTTACTAGGGGGGTTGAAAGCACACGATGGGGTTACTGGAGAAATGATGGGGTCACAGGAGGGCTGGAGGCACATATATAGGTTACTGGGGGGCTGGAGGTACATGATAGGGATACTGGGGTGCTGGAGGTACATGATAGGGATACTAGGGGCTGGAGGCACATGATGGGGATACTGGGGGATCTGGAGGCACATGATGGGGTTACTGGGGGAGCTGGAGGCACATGACGGGGTTACTGGGGGACCTGGAGGAAAATTACGGGGTTACTCGGGGAGCTGGAGGCACAAGATGGGGATACTAGGGGAGCTAGAAATGATGGGGTTACTGGGGGAGCTAGAGACATGATGGGAATACTGGGGGGAGTTGGAGGCACATGATTGGGGAAATTGGGGAGCAGGAGGCATATGAGGACACTGGGGAAGCAAGAGACATATTGGGGTTACTGGGGGAGCTAAAGATGATGGGGTTACTGAGGGGCTGGAGGCACATGATGGGGTTACTGGGGAACTGGAGACATGATGGGATTACTGGGGAGAGCTGGAAGCACATGATGGGGTTACTGGGGAACTGGAGACATGATGGGGTTACTGGGGAGAGCTGGAAGCACATGATGGGGTTACTGGGTGGGGGGGGTGGAAGCACATGAAGGGGATACTGGGGGGATGGAGGCAAATGATGGGATTACTGGGGAAGTTGTGGGCACATTATGGGATTACTGGTGGAGCTGGAGGCACATGATGTGATTACTGGTGGAGCTGGAGGCACAAGTTGGGATTACTGGGGTTGCTGGAGGTACATGATAGGATAACTGGGGGAGCTGGAGGCACATGGCAGGGATACTGGGGGAGCTATAGGCACAAGATGGGAATACTGGGGGATCTAGAGATGATGGGGTTACTGGGGAGCTAGAGGCACATGATAGCGTTACTAAGGGGTCTGGAAGCACATGATAAGGTTACTGGGGAACTTGAGACATGAAATGTGAAATCTAGGGGGGATGGAGGTACATGCTGGTAATTTTGGGGGTCCGGAGGCACATGATAGGGATACTAGATGAGCTATAGACACATGATGGGGTTACTGGGAGGCTGGAGGCACATGATGGGGATACTGGAGGGGGCTGGAGGCATATGATTGGGATACTGGGGGGCTGGAGGCACATGATTGGGATACTGGGGAAGCTGGAAACATGATAGGGCTAATGGGGGTCTTGAAGTACATAATGGGGATATTAGGAGCAGGAGACATGATGGGGTTACTGGGGGAGCTGGAGGCACATGGGAATAATGAGGAGCTGGAGGCACATGATGGGGATACTGGGGAAATGCAGACATGATGGGGATACTGGGGGGCTGGAGGCACATCATGGGGATACTGGGAAGGCCCGAGGCACAAAATGGACATACTGGGGAAACTGGAGGCATATGATGGGGTTACTGTGGGAGCTGGAGGCACATAATGGGGATACTGGGGGGGCTGGAGGCACATAATGGGAATACTGGGGGGGCTGGAGGCACATGATAGGGATACTGGGGGGCTGGAGGCACATGATGGGGATACTGGGGAAATGCAGACATGATGGGGATACTGGGGGGCTGGAGGCACATCATGGGGATACTGGGAAGGCCCGAGGCACAAAATGGACATACTGGGGAAACTGGAGGCATATGATGGGGTTACTGTGGGTGATGGGAATACTGGGGGAGCTGGAGGCACAAGATGGGGTTACTGGGGGAGCTGGAGACATGATGGGAATACTGTGGGAGCTGGAGGCACATGATAGGCATACTGAAGGAGCTGGAGGCACAAGATGGGGTGAATGGGGGAGCTGGAGACTTGATGGGAATACTGGGGGAGCTGGAGGCACATGATCGGGTTACTGGGGAACTGGAGACATTATGGGGATACTTGGGGAGCTGAAGATTTGATGGGGATAGTCAGTGTCGGGAGGTTCATTATGGGGATATTAGGGGGCTGGAGGCACAAGATGGGGATACTGGGGGCCTGGAGGCACATAGTGGGGATACTGAAGAGCTCTATGCACTTGATGGTGTTACTGGGGGAGCTGGAGATGATGGGGTTACTGTGGGGGCAGGAGGCACATGAAGGGGATACTGGAGGGCAGGAGGCACATGATGGGGGGACACTAGGGGAGCTGGAGAGATGATGGAGATACTGGGGGAGCTGGAGGCACATGGTGGGGATACTGTGGACCTGGAGGCACATGGTGGGAAAACTGGGGGGCTGGAGGTACATGATGGGGTTAGTGTGTGTCTGGAGGTACATGATGGGAATATTGGGGAAGCTGGAGACATGTTAAGGTTACTGGGGGTCTGGAAATACATGATGGTGATATTAGGGGGTTTGAGGCACATGGTGGTGATACTGGGAAGCTGGAGGTACATGGTAGGGTTACTGTGGGGGCTGGAGGCACATGATGGGGGGGATACTGGGGGGCTGGAGGCACATGATGGGGGGGATACTAGGAAAGATGGAGACACAATGGGGATACTGGGGTAAATGCAGACATTATGGGGATACTGGAGGGCTGGAGACATGATGGGGATACTTGGGGAGATGAAAATATAATGGAGAAACTGTGGATCTGGAGGTACATGATGGAGAAATTAGGGGGCTGGAGGCACAAGATGGGGATACTGGGGGGGCTAGAGGCACATGATTGGGGGGCTGGAGGCACATGATTGGGATGCTGGGGGGCTGGAGGCACATGATGGGGTTTACTGGGGTAGCTGAAAGCACATGATGGGGTTACTAAGGGGAGCTGAGGCACAAGTTTGGCTTACTGGGGGAGCTGGTGACATGATGGGGATACTGGGGGAGCTGGAGATATGATGGGGATAGTGGGGGTCTGGAGGTACATGATGGGGATATTAGGGGGCTAGAGGCACAAGATGGGGACACTATGAGGGCTGGAGGCACATGATTGGGATACTGGGGGGCTGGAGGCACATGATTGGGATACTGGGGAGCTGGAGGCACATGGAGGGGATACTAGAGGGCTGGAGGAACATAGTGGGAATACTGGGGGCTGGAAGCACATGGTGAGGATACTGGGGGTCTGGAGGCACATGGTGGGAATACTGGGGGGGCTTGAGGCACATGATGGGGTTACTGTGGGAGCTGGAGGCACATCAAGGAATTACTGGGGGAGCAGGAGACATGATGGAAACACTGGGGAAGCTGGAGACATGATGGGAACACTGGGGAAGCTGAAGACATAATGGGGTACGGGTTGAACTGTATGCTCTTGATGGGGTTACAGGGGGAGCTAGAGATGATGAGGTTACTAGGGTGCTGGAGGCACTTGATAGGGTTACTGGGGGGAGCTGGAAGCACATGATGGGGTTACTGGGAAAATGGAGACATGATGGAGACACTGGTGGTCTGGAGACACATGATGGGGTTACTGAGCCTTTGGAGGTACATGATGGGGAAATTGGGGAGCTGGAGGCACATGATGGGGTTACTGGGGGAGCTGGAGGCACATGATGGGGTTACTGGGGGAGCTGGAGGCACATGATGGGGTTACTGGGGGAGCTGGAGGCACATGATGGGGTTACTGGGGGAGCTGGAGGCACATGATGGGGTTACTGGGGGGGAGATGGAGACATGATGGAGGGATACTGGGGGAGATGGAGGCACATGAAAGGAATTCTGGAGAGCTGGAGGCACATGATGGGGTTATTGGGGGGCGGGAGGCACATGATTGGGAGACTGGGGGAGCTGGAGAGAAGATGGGGTTACTGGGGGGCAAGAGTCATATGATGGGGATACTGGGGGAGCTAGAGACACAAGATGGGGATACTGGGGGCTGGAGGCACATGATGGGGGGACTGGGGTAGCTGGACGCATAAGATGGGGATACTGGGGTAGCTTAAGATGATGGGGTTACTGGGCATCTGGACATACATGAATGGGGAATCTGGAGGAGTTGGTGGCACAAGATGGGGATTTTGGGGGAGCTAGAGATGATGGGGTTACTAGGGAGCTGGAGGCACATGGTGGGGATACTGGGGGTCTGGAGGCTCATGGTGGGAATACTGGGGGCTGGAAGCACATGTGAGGATACCGAGGAGCTGGAGGCACTTGATGGAGATACTGGGGGAGCTGCAGATGATGGGGTTTCTGGGCTGGAGACATGATAAGGAAACTTGGGGAGCTGAAGTTATGATGGGGATAGTAGGGGTTTGAAGGTACACGATGGGGATACTGTGGGGGCTGGAGAGATGATGGGGATACTGAGGGGCTGGAGGAACATGGTGGGGATACTGAAGTGCTATATGCACTTGATGGTGTTACTGGGGGAGCTGGAGATGATGGGGTTACTGTGGGGGCAGGAGGAACATGAGGGGGATACTGGAGGGCAGGAGGCACATGATGGGGGGACACTAGGGGAGATGGAGACATGATGGGGATAGTGGGGGAGATGGAGACATGATGGGAATAGAGGGGGAGCTGGAGACATGATGGAGATACTGTGGAGCTGGAGGCACATGGTGGGAAAACTGAAGGGCTGGAGGTACATGATGGGGTTAGTGTGTGTCTGGAGGTACATGATGGGAATATTGGGGAGCTAGAGGAACATGGTGGGGATAATGCGGGGCTGCAGGCAAATGGTGGGGGATACTGAAGAGCTGTATGCACTTGAAGGTGTTACTGGGGGAGCTGGAGGCACATGACGGTGTTACTGGGGGAGCTGAAGGCACATGGTGGGGTTACTGGGGGAGCTGGAGGCACATGATGGGGTTACTGGGGGAGCTGGAGGCAAATGATGGGGTTAATGGGGGAGCTGGAGGCAAATGATAGGGATACTGGGGGACTGGAGTCACATGATTGGGATTCTGGGGGGCTGGAGGCCCATGGTGAGTAAACAGAAGAGCTGTACTCACTTGATGGTGTAACTGGGGATGCTGGAGATGATGGGGTTACTGGGGTGCTGGAAGAACATGATGGGGATACTGAGAAACTGCAGACATGATGGGGATACTGGGAAACTGCAGACATGATGGGGACACTGGGGGGCTGGACACATGATGGTGATACTGGGGGAGCTGGAGGCATATGACAGGGTTTCTAAGGGAGCTGTAGACATGATGGGAATACTGGGGGAGCTGCACATGATGTGGTTACTGCGGGGGCTAGGGGGGATACTGGAGAATTGTAGACATGATAGGGATACTCAGGGAGCTGAAGATACGATGGGGATAGTGGGGGTCTGGAGGTACATGATGGGAATATTAAGGGGCTGGAGGCACATGATAGGCAGACGGGGGGGCTGGAGGCACAGGATGGGGTTACTGGGGGAGCTGGAGGCACAAGATGGGGTTACTGGGGGAGCTGGAGACATGATGGGAATACTGGGGGAGCTGGAGGCACAAGATGGGGTTACTGGGGGAGCTGGAGACATGATGGGAATACTGGGGGAGCTGGAGGCACAAGATGGGGTTACTGGGGGAGCTGGAGACATGATGGGAATACTGGGGGAGCTGGAGGCACAAGATGGGGTTACTGGGGGAGCTGGAGACATGATGGGAATACTGGGGGAGCTGGAGGCACAAGATGGGGTTACTGGGGGAGCTGGAGACATGATGGGAATACTGGGGGAGCTGGAGGCACAAGATGGGGTTACTGGGGGAGCTGGAGACATGATGGGAATACTGGGGGAGCTGGAGGCACAAGATGGGGTTACTGGGGGAGCTGGAGACATGATGGGAATACTGGGGGAGCTGGAGGCACAAGATGGGGTTACTGGGGGAGCTGGAGACATGATGGGAATACTGGGGGAGCTGGAGGCACAAGATGGGGTTACTGGGGGAGCTGGAGACATGATGGGAATACTGGGGGAGCTGGAGGCACAAGATGGGGTTACTGGGGGAGCTGGAGACATGATGGGAATACTGGGGGAGCTGGAGGCACAAGATGGGGTTACTGGGGGAGCTGGAGACATGATGGGAATACTGGGGGAGCTGGAGGCACAAGATGGGGTTACTGGGGGAGCTGGAGACATGATGGGAATACTGGGGGAGCTGGAGGCACAAGATGGGGTTACTGGGGGAGCTGGAGACATGATGGGAATACTGGGGGAGCTGGAGGCACAAGATGGGGTTACTGGGGGAGCTGGAGACATGATGGGAATACTGGGGGAGCTGGAGGCACAAGATGGGGTTACTGGGGGAGCTGGAGACATGATGGGAATACTGGGGGAGCTGGAGGCACAAGATGGGGTTACTGGGGGAGCTGGAGACATGATGGGAATACTGGGGGAGCTGGAGGCACAAGATGGGGTTACTGGGGGAGCTGGAGACATGATGGGAATACTGGGGGAGCTGGAGGCACAAGATGGGGTTACTGGGGGAGCGGTGGGGGGGGGTGGAAGCACATGAAGGGGATACTGGGGGGATGGAGGCAAATGATGGGATTACTGGGGAAGTTGTGGGCACATTATGGGATTACTGGTGGAGCTGGAGGCACATGATGTGATTACTGGTGGAGCTGGAGGCACATGATGTGATTACTGGTGGAGCTGGAGGCACATGATGTGATTACTGGTGGAGCTGGAGGCACATGATGTGATTACTGGTGGAGCTGGAGGCACATGATGTGATTACTGGTGGAGCTGGAGGCACATGATGTGATTACTGGTGGAGCTGGAGGCACATGATGTGATTACTGGTGGAGCTGGAGGCACAAGTTGGGATTACTGGGGTTGCTGGAGGTACATGATAGGATAACTGGGGGAGCTGGAGGCACATGGCAGGGATACTGGGGGAGCTATAGGCACAAGATGGGAATACTGGGGGATCTAGAGATGATGGGGTTACTGGGGAGCTAGAGGCACATGATAGCGTTACTAAGGGGTCTGGAAGCACATGATAAGGTTACTGGGGAACTTGAGACATGAAATGTGAAATCTAGGGGGGATGGAGGTACATGCTGGTAATTTTGGGGGTCCGGAGGCACATGATAGGGATACTAGATGAGCTATAGACACATGATGGGGTTACTGGGAGGCTGGAGGCACATGATGGGGATACTGGAGGGGGCTGGAGGCATATGATTGGGATACTGGGGGGCTGGAGGCACATGATTGGGATACTGGGGAAGCTGGAAACATGATAGGGTTAATGGGGATCTTGAGGTACATAATGGGGATATTAGGAGCAGGACGCACATGATGGGGATACTGGAGTCGCTAAAGACATGATAGGGATAGTGGGGAATCTGGAGACATGATGGGGTTACTGGGGGAGCTGGAGGCACATGGGAATAATGGGGAGCTGGAGGCACATGATGGGGATACTGGGGAAATGCAGACATGATGGGGATACTGGGGGGCTGGAGGCACATCATGGGGATACTGGGAAGGCCCGAGGCACAAAATGGACATACTGGGGAAACTGGAGGCATATGATGGGGTTACTGTGGGAGCTGGAGGCACATAATGGGGATACTGGGGGGGCTGGAGGCACATAATGGGAATACTGGGGGGGCTGGAGGCACATGATAGGGATACTGGGGGGCTGGAGGCACATGATGGGGATACTGGGAAGGCCCGAGGCACAAAATGGACATACTGGGGAAACTGGAGGCATATGATGGGGTTACTGTGGGAGCTGGAGGCACATAATGGGGATACTGGGGGGGCTGGAGGCACATAATGGGAATACTGGGGGGGCTGGAGGCACATGATAGGGATACGACATAATGAGGGTACTGGGGGGGATAGAGACAGATCATGGGGATACTGGGAGGCTGATGGCAAATGATGGGGATACTGGGGAGCAGAATACACATGATGGGGATACTGGGGGGTTGAAGGCACATGATAGGGATACTGGGGGGCTGGAGACACATGGTGGGGATACTGGGGAAATGCAGACATGATGGGGATACTGGGGGGCTACAGACATGATGGGGATACTGGGGGAGCTAGAAATGATGGGGTTGCTAGGGGACTGGAGGCACATGATAGGGTTACTGGGAGGGCTGGAAGCCCACGATAAGGTTACTGGAGAACTTGAGACATAAAGGAGAAACCTAGAGAGGATGGAGGCAAATGATGGGAATTTTGGGGGCTGTAGGCACATGATAGGGATACTGGGGGAGCTATAGACACATGATGGGGATACTGAGAGGCTGAAGGCACATGATGGGGTTACTGGGGGAGCTGGAGGCACATGATTGGGGAAACTGGGGGGCAGGAGGCACATGGTGGGAATACTGGGGGAGCTGGAGACATGATGGGGTTACAGGGAGAGCTAGAGATGATGGGGTTACTGGGGAGCTGGAGGCACATGATGGGCATACTGGGGGGGCTGGAGGCACATGATGGGCATACTGGAGGCACATGATGGGCATACTGGGGGGGACTGGAGGCACAAGACGGGGTAACTGGGTGAGCTGGAGGCACAAGATGGGAATACTTGGGGACCTGGATGCACATAATTGGGGAAACTGGGGGGCAGGAGGCACATGGTGGGGTTACTGGGGGAGCTGGAGACATAATGAGGTTACTGGGGGAACTACAGAGTTATGGGGTTACTAGGGGGGTTGAAAGCACACGATGGGGTTACTGGAGAAATGATGGGGTCACAGGGGGGCTGGAGGCACATATATAGATTACTTTGGGGCTGGAGGTACATGATAGGGATACTGGGGTGCTGGAGGCACATGATAGGGATACTAGGGGCTGGAGGCACATGATGGGGATATTGAGGGGCTGGAGGCAAATAATGGGCATACTGGGTGGGCTGGAAGCACATGATGGGGTTACTGGGGGAGCTGGAGGCACATGACGGGATTACTTGGGGATCTGGAGGCAAATGACGGGGTTACTCGGGGAGCTGGAGGCACAAGATGGGAATACTGGGGGAGCTAGAAATGATGTGGTTACTGGGGGAGCTGGAGGCACAAGATGGGAATACTGGGAGAGCTGGAGGCACATGATTGGGGAAACTGGAGACATATTGGGGTTACTGGGGGAGCTAGAGATTATGGGGTTACTAGGGGGCTGGAGGCACATGATGAGGTTACTGGGGAGGGCGGGGGGGGCGAGAGATTGTGGGGTTACTGGGGGGCTGGAGGCACATGATGGGGTTACTGGGGAGGGCTGGAAGCACATGATAAGGTTACTGGGGAACTTGAGACATGAAATGTGAAATTTAGGGGGGCTGGCACATGATAGGGATACTAGATGAGTTATAGACACATGATGGGGATACTGGGAGGCTGAAGGCACATGATGGGGATATTGGTGGGGCTGGAGGCATATGATTGGGATACTGGGGGGGCTGGAGGCACATGATTGGGATACTGGGGAAGCTGGAAACATGATAGGGCTAATGGGGGTCTTGAAGTACATAATGGGGATATTAGGAGCAGGAGACATGATGGGGTTACTGGGGGAGCTGGAGGCACATGGGAATAATGAGGAGCTGGAGGCACATGATGGGGATACTGGGGGTTGGAGGCACATGATGGGGATACTGGGGGGGCTGGAGGCACATAGTGGGAATACTGGGGGGCTAGAGGCACATCAGAGGGATACTGAGGGGCTGGAGGCACATGGTGGGGATACTGGGGAAATGCAGACATGATGGGGATGTTGGGGGCTGGAGGCACATGATGGGGATACTGGGGGTATGGAGGCACTTGATGGGGATACTGGGGAAACTGGAGGCATATGATGGGGTTACTGGGGGAGCTGGAGGCATGATGGGAATACTGGGGGAGCTAAAGGCACATGATTGGGGAAGCTGGGGTGCAGGAGGCACATGGTGGGGATACTGGGGGAGTTGGAGACATAATGGGGTTACTGGGGGAGCTAGAGATGATGGGGTTACTGGGGGGCTGGAGGCACATGATGGGGTTACTGGGGGGGGGCTTAAAGCACATG
>WWET01001072.1:175225-203759 GCA_011038615.1 Limnodynastes dumerilii | reverse complement strand
ATATATATATATATATATATATATATATATATATATATATATATACATACATACATACATACATACATACATACACACACAAATAACCAACTCTACCAGCCAGTAACCACATGTCTAAGGGAAAAGTCCTTACTGTCCCTGACAATTTTTTGGCTCACTCCAATCTTCACACCCGCTACTTAGTGTGGGCATTTGAATGGAGTGCAGCGGTGGGCCCCAGTGAGTCTGGCCACACAGTGCAGGCAGTTGGGAGACAGCAGAAATAGAAGAGAGGTGTCCTTGAAAGAAAAAGTTGACAGAGATAACTGGTAGACTTGGATATCTGCATAGGTTGTAAGGACCATAAGCCTGCTCTCACTGTATAATGTAAATAGGTCTGACCTCTCACCTTGCAAACCCAACATACGCATCCCACTCCACCCTGCTTTCGAAAAAAGAATTACGGATTACAGATTACTGCCGGAAGACTTCTATGTGCAGCCAAATGTGGGCATTTCCCACTCGCAATGAGCAGAAATGCCCACATTTCTTAGGTCCATGGGCTGTGGATATGACTATCCTCTGTATGGATATAGTACTTTTTGGTGATTTGGCTTTTTGAAATTGGGAGGGGAGAGCTACCTCTTTCCTCCCCTTTGCAAGATCCCATTTTGGAAGTGGCAAGGAGAATGTTGGACACAATTCCTATAGTGCTTGGTATTGGTGGAAAGACACTAGAAACAGCCCTCCTCACTACAGATAATGGATTTATTGTATTTGGCACTAGGGAAAGCAGGTTGGGTTGGTAATATCCAGACTCCGCTTATAATCCCAACTGATTCACATTGTCTCCAGTTTTGTATGTTTATATTCCACATGAAGTTATAGGTTCCATTGTTTTATGGTTCACAAACTGTGTTTCCGGCCTTATATAGTGGCCGGGTCATTTGTGTTTTAGTGCACCTTATGTAATTACATAACTACATATTTTGGTTGCTTAATATGTACCGTTGACGTATCAAGTAATGATACTAAAGGAATTTTACTGTAATCCTTTTGTAATGGATTCTGATCACCACACGTTTTCCATATGTGCGGGGTCTTATATTCCGCACGGAAGAGTGGAGTGTGCCCCTGTCACTCCTTTCTCTTATGTGGAGATTGTGCGACTTGCGCTGCCATAAGGCTGCCTTAAGTCACACGAGCAGATGAGTGGTCTATCCGACTGCTGGTCGTTTCATAACCTTGGCGGACGGAGAGGAAGCCCAGCCCCTTAGCTCATAAGTCCAATGGGAATTAGGAACAATCATTATTTGTGCATCCGGTCCTTTGTACATTACACAGGAAACATCCAACTATTCACACACATCTTTCCCCCACACAATTATACAGTGTTACTTTGTAATTTCTATTTTTTTTTCCTTATACAATTGGTCATCATATTTTCCTTACATTCCTCTATATTGACACATGGAATATAGTTTCCAAAATGTAAGTTGTCTAAAATCTCCAGAAAGCGGAAAACTGCTATGGAAACAACTGATCAAAACCAAGATTGACTCATTTATATAAACAAAGTACTAATAATCATGATTTTATGCAATCACTCTACCCACAATCTCTATGAAAAATTTGCTATCCAATTCACATAAAATACAAAAATGTAACTTTCTTCTTCCATACTATGACCCTCAGCTCTGCTAATAACACTGCTGTGTGACTGGGTCATACAGGGCACTGAGCTAACACTTGTTCTCTAGGAGGCATGGAGTAGCTAGTAGAAATATAGTCTCTGCCAGTCTTATGACACAGACATCAATGATTTCATCACAAATTACATCAAGGGCCAGATTTACTAAGCTGCGGGTTTGGAAAAGTGGAGATGTTGCCCATAGCAAACCAATCAGATTCTAGCGGACATTCTCCAGTATGTAAAAAGAAAGTGAGCTAGAACCCGATTGGTTGTTATAGGCAACATCTCCACTTTTCCAAACCCACACCTTAGTAAATTTGGCCCCAAAGATTTATATAAAATCCAAAATAATGAACCTCAAAATTTGCCAGAAGACCAATACATAGTTCAGCTCACCTCCAATTTCTAGCCTAATTGTCTTTCTCTATTTTAGTAGTAAGCACAAACCAGGTGGACTCACAAAGCAATGGTATAAGCCAAAAAAAAGTTACCTGATTGATCACTTTAATTTATCATTTTATTACTGGGCTTCATAAATAAATGACTCTTGTTGGTAAAGAAGACAAAGGTCCTACTCACACAGGATTCCCTTGCCAACAATCATGTTAGATCTAGCATAATAGATCTAGCACCCAAACATGATTTATATGGATTTCAACTTCTCTTCTTCAGTTACAAAACCCTTCAGTTGGACCAGGTTTCAATACTAATCAGTACAGTGTTTGGTGCAGACCTTACTTGGCCAACGCTTGGCTCACCACTACAAATCCCAGCATGCTCAATCAGCACAGGCCTAGTGGATAGGCGTTAGAACATGATGGGACATGTAGTATTACGTGTCAGGGATTACTCAAATTTAAGTACTGAATAACAACTAACTAGATAGGAGCAATTTTTACGATCAATGGAAACATGTGGCTCATCAGAACAGGGGCCAGATTTACTAAGCTGTGGGTTGGAAAAGTGGAGATGTTGTCTATAGCAACCAGATTCTCTCACTTTTTTATTTTTTACAAAAAAGATTAACTAAAATCTGATTGGTTGCTATGGGCAACATCTCCACTTTTCCAAACATGCAGCTTAGTAAATCTGGGACCAGAGCTGCATGATCACAAGGGATCTGTATCCTCTGGATGCAGAACGCAGTCCTGGTAAAAATTCTGACGTTGTGGTGGGGAAGAGGAAGCACTTCTGCTCTGTGGGAGGATGAAGGTATATGAATAGTACATTAAGAGCTGGGTTCAACTTTTGAGTTCTAGCCCGCATTCTGCACTGTCCCCATTTAACAAGTTCAGAAATCTTAAGGTAGGGTCCTTCAATCGTATCCTACCCTTACAGGAGTTAGGATATTACAGGGATCTGGTATCAGGTCTGGATACAGATTTTAATTATTGGAAGTATACACATTGCTTTAGGTTACAAGATCAGCATAGACAAAAGAATAAAAATCATGCCCAGTAATGTAGGCCCACATTTAGCCCTCCGTTTTCTGTGCCCATAGGTCCGTAAATAAGTGATTGCAGTTACTGGGCACGCGTAGTAATTTTTGAACGCTATAGTTGCGTTTCGCTACGTAGATTGCGTACACGCGGTCTTAAATATCGTGTGAACGCAATCTACATAGTGAAACACTATGTAAACAGCGTACAAAAAGTACTACGCATGCCCAGTAACTACAATCGCTAATTTACGGACATACAGTCACATAAAACGGAGGTCTGAATACGGGCCGTAGGGGTTATATAAGACAGTGAGTGATCACAGCTCATGTATATCAAAGGCTTCTAATAAAAGTGGAGATGTTGACCTCAGCAACCACTCAGATCCTAGGTATAATTTTAATGAATGCATGCAGTAATTGATAGTCGCAAGCTGAGTGGTTGCTATGAGTAACACCCTAAATATACCCCTAAATTTATTCTTATAAAATGTTATTCTAGGAAAAAAATAAAAAAAATCATTTTTAACCAATCAGGACGAGCTGTTCCCAATTTATTATTAAAAAGGAAAGTGAAATCAGGCATGAAAACAGTTGACCAATTGAGTCATATTGTTCTGAACTGTGGCCAAGTACAAATTATATTTGGTACTGATGCCATTCATTACCATGCAGAGAAGAAAACTGGTATTGGAAAGGAAACAGAGCCAAGTGTTAATAGAGCAGAATAATCTGTGAGAAACAAACTTTTACATATTGATAATAAATTACAAAATGAGTAGCAAGTTTGCTTCAGAACACTTCATCACAATAACAAAAAGATTTTCAATAGCAACATACATAAAGCTACTTCATTTTAAGCCACATAAATAACAGTGTTTAAATTCACTAATCCCGAGTATTGTAAACAGAGCTTTCATTTGATCATACAGGTTTATGTGAATTTCTGGAAACTCTGTTTCATGGTAATGAATTTGTAACAGATCTGCAGGTTTAAATGCACATTTGTTAATGTAGCAGGACGGCTGTAAATGATATAACTCACCAGGAATGCTGACTACAGAACACCCAGAATAAACAAAAAAGCAAAGCAAAAAACACACTGTACAACATCACTTCTTCCACCTTACTGGCTACCAGTGATAACAATCTACACATGAAAATGGGGTATGGTTTGTAAACAAACATTTAGTCGATTCTGTGGTTTTTTAGTAAACATTATGTTGTGCAACATGAAAATATTCATAAATAAGGCTCAATATTTTTTCAGACTATTTTGAGACTCAGTACATGATTATGTACAATTCATGTGCCTCTAATCATTTCTTACACAGAACATAGTCAGTAAATATAAACAATTTTAATGTACGGCATAAATAAAATTCCCCTAGTTTTGAATTCACATAACACAAAAGTATTAAATTATTACTAATCAAGATATACTGTAATATAAACTGGGATGGCATAAATTGCACTAGATCTTAGTGTAGTGAACAACTCACACCAGACTCTTTACTTTCTGGACTGTGCTACATCATATTATATTATATTGCATTACTCTGCTGTACACATTAACATTAAAGATATGCTTGTTATCTGAGTTAAGTCTTACCTGCACGCAGTTTTAAAGGTAGGAGAATCTTAAACTATAGGAGCTGGTTACATGGGAAATCACCTGACATAAATTGGTTAATTAAACAGGGAGATGATTAAACTAAGGGTTTGGGGGTTGATCCAGTGTTTGGGAGTAAAGGCAAAACAGGTGCAAGTGAACAGCTTGGCTAAACCATTTTGCAATATAAGGGTAGCTAATTAATTTGAATTATTTTGCATGTAGGGGAAATACTTTACATTTGCACATATAACTCACATATTACAGAACTTTATGTTTAATCTATATATATTAGAGTAGAGCTTAGAATCTTCACCTCTCAATTCTAATGCTGGTTTCACAATTAAAATTTCCCTCCACCTGCAGTTCTACATAGTATTGCTCAGGTCTACACTTTCACCTAAAAAAGGTGTAAGTGCAGCTCTGAATCAGTCCCTGGCCTGGATTCATAGTTTGGGAGTAAGGGTAAAAACAGGTGCAAGTGTACAGCTCAGCTAAACCATTTTGCAAAGTGAGGGGTGCTCATTAATCTTAAATCTTTAACATGCAGGGAAAATACATTACTTTTGCACACTGAACTCACATACTGCATAGCTTTATGTTTAATCTATGAAACAGAGTTGAGCTAAGAAATTTCACCTTTTAAATATAATTTTGCTTTCACAATGTAAATGTGCCTCCCCTTGCAGTTCAACATGGTATTGCTCAGGTCTACACTTGCACCTAAAAAAAAGGTGTAAGTGCAGCTCTGAATCAGCCCCCCTAAGTCCCAAAATCCATATAACAAAGAAATAACCCGCCATCCCAAAAAACTAATGCATTGTAAATACTAAAACTAGTAATAGACTAAGGTCTATTTACACATTTCCTTTTTATGATATAATACCAGTTTTCACTTGAAAATGGACATTATCGTCAAAAAATTAAGCAAATACTATTTACAAAACGGGCATCGCCATGGAAATCTGCTGTTTCCATGGAAAAAAAAAATGTCATGTGATCCTCCTAAAGGTATTATTTGCATTTGTCACCAATATTCTAAAATTAACAAAGGATTAAATATGTAAAGACAATTGTTTGAAAAGCCTTTACAGCAAAGGCATAAGATTAATCACCTTAAAGCTGACTCTTAATCCATGACCTGAATATGTTGTTAACATTAGGGCAAGTCCTTATCTTAGATTCACTCCAAGATTTATGTATAATCCTGGCCCTGAGAGTAAACATAAATGGGGTTCTTGCCTTTAAATATTCTCACAGTTCAATACAATTGTTAAAAAAAACAATCTATTATTGGTTTATATATATTTTTTTTTTACATAAATATATTAATGCCAAATAAACAACGATTACATTATAACATGATATGACAGCTTATTATGAAAGCTATGTTAATTAATACACAAAACAGATCTTGAAAAGTAGGCGTCCCTTTTTAATGATATGTTAGTGTTGGTAAGTTATAACATTACATTGGGGATGTCATCAAGCACCACCCACCCCTAGTAACTCTATGGCTTGCAATAGATTTGCATAAATTGCATCATTAAGCCCTGCCCCCATACTGGAATCCATTTCTTCCCTCCAAGATCTCCCAGAGGGAAGAAATAAAAAGTAAGCAACCCTGAGTATATGCAGTGCTAGAAGGTATTGACAAACGTGCACTGTTTTCAAACAAAGTTGCAAAGCACACAAAACTTAAGTGGCCAGATTTACTAAGCTGCAAGTTTAGAAAAATGGAGATGTTGCCCATAGCAACCAATCAGATTCTAGCTCTTACTTTCCTGTTACATACTAGAAAATGTCAGCTAGAATCTGACTGGTTGCTATGGGCAACATCTCCACTTTTCCGAACCTGCAGTTTAGAAAATTTGGCCCAAGAAGTCTCTACAGGTCTAAAACTTTATTCGCCACTATGAGACATAATTGTGTTTTATAGCTAATGGATATTAAATAATATTGGCAAACTGTAACACGCAATAGAACACTTCTATAATTTAAAAGATCCAAGCAATAATTCAGATGTCCGTGTGTTCGCTTTGTAACCTCTTCCTCTCATAAAACTTCCGATAGCACTATTCCATTCCCCCAAGAAATTAATTCCTATTCACCTACTCAGCCACATTCTTTTTAAGGATACATTCCACTCCTGGTTGTATATTAATATAAACTATGAACAAAGCCCCAGGTCCTCAGCAGACGCTCCACTGTGGGGTAACCCTTGTTTTCCCTCCAGTTTGGATATCTCACTTTTCTTACAATGAAGAGATAAGGGGATTGCAGCCATCAATGATGTATTTGATCCAGGAGGTGAACTACTTAGTTTTCAAGACCTGCAGAGAAAGTTTCAGATTTCAAACAGACAGTTTTCATGTACCTCCAGGTTAGGTGCTTCATACAATCTCTGAACATTCTGGCTTATTCAAAAAAGAAAAAAAACCGATATGAATACACTATTTTTTTTTCTTAAAAGTAATACCTTCAGAACTAGAGTTATATATGCGGATCTGGTAATCCCATCCTCTGACAAAATGTGGGCAGGCCTGCTCCAAAGTTGGGAGAAAAACATTACTGAGATAGAAAATTTAGATGTCTTAAGCACTACTCGGTCACATGTCAAATCTGCTATGTTGCAAGAGGTTCATATTAAAACTAACATAGAGGTTATATATCCCCCAGCCAAAGAAAGCACGATACTGGGAGCATCAAGCTTGTGCCTCAAGTGTAAATTATTAAACGCAGATTTTTTTCCACTGTATGTGGGAGTGTGGAAAGATCAGAACATTCTAGGATAAAGTTATGAATAATATTAATTCTATTTTAGGTTCCTGCCTCCAGAAACACCCCCTACCCATGCTCTGCGCAAACATTGAACCTTGGGTGCGAACTTTACAAATACGATATGCCATACCTCTACTCGCAGTAATAGTGACCGTGGCAAAAAAAGCCATCCTGAAACATTGGACTGTGTCTTCCCCCCCTCAATTAGCCCTGGTCAAGTCGCTTATCATGAACACTTTATATAATGATAGAAGGGATACATTGCCCAATTTAGAAGCAGATGTGGATCGATTCTATAAAAAGTGGGGCATATATATATATATATATATATATATATATATATATAGGCACTTAATGAACAGCAGAAAACTCACATCCTTTCATTATTTTCATCCACCGAATGGTTTTTATTTAGGAATATTGCTGCTGGTCGTCTAGTTGGGTCAGTGTTTCACGGACGGAGAGGAATGAGGGACGACTATTCATTTCCCAGGTTGAAGTACACTTCTGATTAATGATTAAAACCATTTTCCAATATTCTTCTGAGGCTTATTGGATGCAGACTATTAGGGTGGTAGATGGGAAGTAAAGGAATGCGCAATTTAACATAGGCTTTTCTGAGCTGGAGTGGGGTGGATAACTGGGACCCAGGGTTTGGTTAGTTTCATTCGTTTTTCTTTTGTTCATATTTCAACGAGAATCTGCTTAGTAATATGTTCATTGATGTTTCTTTATGTTTAGAACAAAAAAAAGTAAAATATGTGAGTGATGAAACCTTTACCGAAATGCAATCTCTGTAACCTAGAAGGTAGCCCTGGTCTTCCTAGGACTGCCTAGTTATTGTAATTTATATCTGATTTGCTCTGTAGAAGAGTAAAAACAGATTTTCAAAAAAAAAAAAAAAAAAACTTCCGAAAGCCTGGACCTATTTTTAGTTTTCTGCCTCAAACGCGTGGTAAGAGAGAGAATTGACGCCTATACAATACATTGACTAAGAGGGGAGGCACTTGGATACCTCTGTCAGAAGTGTCATTCAAGTCTTGATAGCTTGTATTGTATTCCGATTGGGTAGCACTGCTATCCAAAGTACCTTGGACCATTTGTCGTTTGGAAAAGTGACCAGGAGTTTGGATCTGGTCCTATATCTGTAAGGGATTATGAATGATCATCTTTAATCACTGATTGAGATTAAATTTATAAAAATAGTAAATATAGTCTTACTCTGACTTCTGATAAGTAATAGCCATCATGAATGAGATTAAAGTAATTTGTGAAAGGGGGCGTGGCCTATCCGGAATCCTGCGCAGACGTGTGTAGTCAGAAGATTGATAAAAGTGTCCCTTTCTAAATGAGTTCACCGTCTTCTCACTACCTATTGCCTCCGTGCCACCGGTCTAACTGTGTAGCTGCGGCTGGTCCCTGTGCGAGCTCGGAAGTGGTGCGCTGCGGCGGGTGCTGGAGGCCGGGAGTGTCTGAGGCCTAACTCCCTTGGCAGAGCCTCCGTTGAGTTCCGGTTGCATCCTGCGAGCGGGACCCCCTGCACTGGTGACCAGTCCTGTAATAGAAGTGGTCAAACACGGACCACGGAGATTGGAGGATACATACCTGGGGAGGCCCAAGTGGTTCTTGCTGACATGCGGCGGCTAATTCACAGCACTGTGAGGACTCTGCTTGACCTTGTGAGTCGTCATCCAAGGCTTGCCCAGCTACTCTATAAAACATCCCCCAAGTAATAGTGGTTAGTGACGCCCTGACATCAGGAGCTCCCGGGGTTTGCTTGTTCCCGCCATTTTCACTAGCATTCGGGGGAGCCATCTTGGAACCAACTGTATAAAGACTATTCACTCCTGAGTAAACACACTTCTGGGATCGGGTTGCGTCGGGCTCAAGATCCTACACTTCTATAGAGTTTGTATTGGTCCAAGGAAACTGTTATAAACATCTCTACACCTGGATTTAACCTTCTCTTCTTAAATATGAACTGACCACTCACCTGCTTTCCACCCGTGTAGCAATTGCGGTCCTAGCCGGCTCACCCAGTTACAGGGCATCCGATACTGCCACATGATGCTCCAGATTAACTAATAATCCAAAGAGAGGAGTTTGCCAAATACGAAAGAACAGCAAGGGGGGTACAGAATTACCACTTTGATAAAGTCCGCAGGATGGACGAAACGCGTCAGTGGGTTAACAAGTGGAGCTTTGCTACACTGGACTTATCACAATATCTTTAGCACCCTACAGAATGGTAATTTTATACCTTGGATACCTTGGACAACTTTATGTCCTCAATATTGAGCGGTGGCCACCCTCCTAATTGGAACTTTTCCGCTGTGTGACTTGCTTGAGTTTGGCCTCTATCATCTACACGTGGATAGATTCACTGCTTACGTCATACTCACGGAGCGACGAGCTGTCCCGGTCTCCTGGCATCGGCCACGTGAGGGATCGGACCACACAGTCTCTAGCGACGGCGAGGCAGTGTTTGCTCTTGTGCCACAGAATCATCTTGAGGCCATCATCGCAGTGAATTTAATTATATCAACACAGTGATTTGCTCACTTATCATTGCTACTAACCATCATAGCATTTAATCACCAATCTAACGCTCAAAATCATGGAACTGGCTATTATTTCCTCATGAGAGGATAACCGCTTCATATACTCCGTTATTTAGTGCAAGTAATCTAATATCTTGTGAATTCCAGTGCAATTCTAAATTGCCAATTGTTTTTATGTATGTGCATTTTTATATTTGAAAGTTGAAGCTTCATATGGTATTTCAAGTTTAATAAATATTTAAAATTTCAGATTGCCGTTGTGTTTAACTTCATCAGAGCCTATATAATCGTTGTAATTTTGTAATTTAGCGCTGCTTTTTGTATACTTAGGTATACAATCTACTCTTTTCCTGTGGGTTTTTATAGGGAGATTAGCAAACTCTCCCCTGCAGCTGCTGCCCCCATAAGCGCCTGGGTGACCCTTTCTTTTTCTGGGGTACAGAATTAACCTAATACAAGAGGGGAGCACAGACACAGGGGAAAATAAAATAAAAAAATAAAAAACGACATTGATACTGTCAATAGTAAACACCTCAACCCAAGTGTTATGCCTCCTAAGCAATCTAAAATGGCACGTTTGCCACTGCCAATACGCTTTCTGGTGGCACAATCTAATAAATATTCTACTAAACACCCCCTCCAAGAAGGAAGCTCCCCAAAGCAACCTTCTCCGAAAATCAAAGATACTACTCCTTCCCTTCCAAAGGCATTTGAGGTAGATATCGACTTGGAGGCTCCCCTTACAGGAAAAACCCTGTACAATCTCCTTACTTCCTTTAAAACAGATTTGTCGTCAGAAATGAAGGCTGCCATCAAGGACATTAAACTGGAAATCTCTGAAATTGGAGAACGCACAGACCACTTGGAGACTAAGATGGAGGAGTTGGTCTCCTCTCATAATGACTTAATCAGTGCACATGATGCGCTTCAAATGGAGGTGTCTCAGTTACGGGATAAAGTGGCTGACATAGAGGATTGATCCTGCCGTAATAATATTTAAATCAGGGGGATTCCTGACACAATTCCAAACAAAGATCTCTTGCAGTTTGTTCTTGATATCTTTCACAAGCTCCTTCCGGACCCTTCAGACCAAGACCTCCTCATAGATAGGATCCACAGACTGCCGAAGCCTCGTAATCCGATTGGGAATTTCCAGAGAGACACCCTTCTCCGTCTGCATTTTTTCCATATCAAAGAAAGAATACTGCAAGCGGCTAGACGAGAAGAAACCACTTCTATGCTAGAGGGACTTCAACTGTTCCCAGATCTCTTGGCTGCCACCGAGACAACGGTCCTTTCAACCCATCACGACGATCCTGCGTGACAGAGCCATTCCCTGTAGATGGGGTTTCCCTGTGAAGCTGCTGATCCAACATGAAACATGAAAGCTCCACTCATATTATCTCATCTCTGGAAGCGGTAGTCAAGCTACTGGAGAAAGTCTCCTAAGTGCTCGGCTGCCCCGATCCAACCGGAGTGGTCCAAAGTGGGATGATCATGGCGACTCAAGATCCACTTCATCGTCTGGTAGTGGCTGTCTTTGGACATTGATAACTCCTCTCTTATCATTAGATGTTTATAGTGATATTTAGACAATATGTGTTGTTGCATCTTTTAGTCAAAGGTATGGTGGTATCTTTAGGAACTGCTTAACATAACTTACATTGTTTAGTACACCTAAGGTACTGATTACACAATGTTCAGTATACTCTGTTATGCTGTTTTTGCATTGCGACTAGGATGAATACTTCTTGTTTATATGATTGTGTATTGTTGCTACACGGGTGGGCGATGGTTTCGCTGCCCTCCGGATTTAGTTTTACTGCATAAGTTCCTCCTTTCCCTGCGGTAAACAATTTGGCTGTATGTTTCCTCATTCCCCTTTTTGTATTGTTCTCCCATTTTTCCCTTTCCCTATTATGATGGAACTCAGTTGTGTTGTATGCTGTATTGGACAACTCAAAAACTTTCTATTTCCATACAGACAGTGTTTCCGTATGTACTATTTGTTTATCTATAATGGTTAAACTTCTTTCCTTAAATATTAGAAGCTTAAATTCTCCCCAAAAACGTAGGTTAGCCTTTAACACTTTTCAAAAATACAAAGTTGTACGGGAGACCCATTTTTTGTCTTCTAACCCCCCTACCTTTAGAGACAATCAGTTCCCACTTTGTTATACTGCCAATGCTCCTTTCAAACAAAATGGTGTAGCCATTCTTTTCAAAACAGGTCTTCAGTTTGTCCTCCAACGTCAAATTGCACATAAAAATGGCCGATATCTTATTCTAACGGGAAAACTAGAGGATACTTGGCTAACAATTGTTGCGGTATATGCCCCCAATTCAAGACAGGTCCCTTTTATGCGCCATTTGTGTGAGCTGGTTCAAAAACATAGACAGGGTAGTTTGGTATTCCTAGGGAACTTCAATTTAGTCCTAGACCCAAAACTTGACAAATCTCCCCCCCTCCTACTCCTTTAGCTTCTGAGGCCTCTTCTCCTCCGTTGGCCTTTAGAAAGCTGTTGGCTGAGTATGATCTCTATGATGTGTGGAGAGTACATGATCCTAAGGGTAAAGACTTTACTTTTTTTTCTACTGTGCACAATTCCTACTCACGCATAGACCTTATACTCACTGACAAATGGACCCTTCAGCAATCATGTTCGGTGCAGATCTTGCCAATTACTTGGTCAGGCCATGCCCCTCTCCTGTGGAATTGGGAGTTACAATATGCTAAACGACCTCCCCGAAAGTGGACTGTTCGGCAGCTCCAATCCTTGTCTACCTACCGGCCCATACAGCAGGACTTATCTATCCTCATTAGCGTGTTGTACCTATTAGGCGCATTGATCCTGTTCTACCGTACCTAGCTGCCTATGCACCATCATTATTTAAAGCCACCCAGCTTCATATACGCAGCCTCTGTCCAACCACCCACACCCAGTCCTAACCAACCCAGGAACGTGACATAGAACCTTTAGCTACCCTAATTCGCGCCTCTCATGGGTTCCCTGGGATCAAGTGTGGGAAGTTAGATAATAAATTATGTTTATTTGCGGATGATATGCTGTTATTCGCATCCAATCCAATGTCCTCTCTATCAGAACTACATGATCTTCTTAAGGGGTACTCAGAAGCGTCTCTCTATAAATTAAACTCTACTAAGTCGGATGCTTTACCTTTAAATATTCCTCCTCCACTGCTGTCTAAACTCCGACACAAATTTCCGTTCAATTGGCAGTCGACGCAAATAACTTATTTAGGCATACAAATCCCCTCCTGTCCTTCAAACATTTTCAACTCTAATATTGCCACTCTTTTCTTACAATTAAATACTTTAGCAAGATCTTGGATTAATTTTGAGATCTCATGGTTAGGGCGAATTGCAGCCTTTAAAATGACGCTCCTCCCAAAGCTCATGTATCTATTTCGTACAATACCATATGTATGGCATCAAGCTTGTATGTCCAAATTTCAATCCCTCATGTTTTCTTATGTTTGGAAAAATAGATCGTCTAATTTGGCTTATTCCACTATGGTCTTACCCAAACAATTTGGAGGTTTAGCTCTGCCTCACTTAGCCAAATATCAGGAGGCTTGCATCCTGGCATTTTTACATGTTTGGGCTCAGTGCCCTTGTGTAAAACCATGGGTGGATATGGAGAGAGTTATGTACCTTGAGTACCCTTTGGAAGATGCTATTTGGACCCCGAAGTCCTTTCGACCACCCAGTACCCTTATGCTATCTTCCACACGTGATACATTGAAAATATGAGACAGCATGTTCTTCCTGAAAATGATCCTTTCTACCAATAACTTATCTCTGGGGGCAATTTCTAAAATCATTCCAGACTGGCAATCTTCTAGATGGATACGTAGGGGCATTCTGTCTCTGACTGACATCATGGTGGGTAGTTCCTTGATCTCTTTTACGGTCCTCTGTGACAAATATAATCTTCCTCCATCAGATTATTTTATGTATATGCAGCTTAAACACTGGATCTCCTCACTAACTAAATGTAAAGGAGTACTACAACCTCCTGTAGAGTACTTGTTTATCAAACATGGAGGGGGCAGAAAGGGGGTCTCTTTTTGGTATCATCACCTAATTTACCCATTAGACTATGCAAAATCTAAATGCCAGACCTCGTGGGAATCAGATCTTGGAACTACCTTCACATTAGCTGAGTGGGAGAAAATACATAAAACCTCTCATAAAATGTCACGTAGTGTTAATCATGCAGAAATGCATGTAAAACTGTTTCAGAGAATGTATCTTACGCCGGAGAGATTGCACAAGATTTGGCCCTCGCAATCTAAATTTTGCTGGAGAGTTTGTGGTAGAGTAGGTACCATCCTGCATATATTTTGGGAATGTCCTATACTACAACAGCTGTGGAAAGCCATTTTTGATCTCATTAATAAGGTCTTGAATTTGGATATAGCGCCATCTCCTGAGCTTGTTTTACTACATTTTTATCCCCCGTCAGTCCCTAATGATAGTAGATATGTCCTTGGACAGATATTGATTGCTTCCCGGGCTGCAATAGCCCAGCAGTGGAAAGACAGTAATCCACCTACCTTAACAAAGATCTGTTCTAAAATTCATCATAATTTCCTGATGGAAACGGAAGCAGTCTCTATGTCTATGTCTACAACCTCTCCTATAGTTGAATAGTTGAATGGGCTGCCTGGAGGGATTACGAAAATGTGGGCAATGCCAATTGGGTAAATCCTGCAACTTGTGCAACCGACCCTTTACCCTCAATGAATAGTCTATAGTATAATATACTCAAACTTTACTCCTAGTATTATAACTACTGTTGCTATAAATACTGTCTGACTTCTTTAGTATCCGTCCTAATTAATGCATTGTGTTCTTACACTGTCTTCCTTCTCCATGTTTTCCTTATTTGTATATCCCCTGACCCTCCCTTTTTTCTTTCTGTACCCAACCCTTATACAAAAATTCTCAATAAAAACTATGTAAAAAAAAAAAAAAAAAGTAATTTGTGAAAATATGAAACTTTGACCCGGATAGGTCTCTGATATATATTTCTTTAAGAACTGGTTTCAGTGAGATTTAGTACTTTCTTCTATTGTACTCAATATAAGATCCACTGTTTTCTATTGCACTGCACCTGCCATAGCAACATGAAGTAAAAACAGACGCTTAAGCATGAGGGAGTCATACAGGCTTGTTGACAGAATAAGCTATGAGTTCATTTAATGAACTTGTGATAAGTGAGTTGTGGAGTAATGTGATTGGCTATGCTCTTATCTGTATTAGTTTGGTTTTACAAGTGCTAAGCAATTATCGGTGTATTGCTCAGATGTTTGACAAGTTTTTATGGTATCTAAGCTCTGTCTATTCTTCCAATCAATAAACTGTTTCATGTATCATAAGTGTTTCCTTCTGTAAAATGTTCTCACACAAGTGTCTTGCTTCTTCTGTTCTGCTGGTAGAATGAAAATAAAAATGCAGAATTATAAGACAAAATGGAGGCCTACTCTAGTGTGCTATGCTTTCCTGATGCAGTCAGTAACAGGGAAAAGAGATCTCTCCTTATTTTAATTAGGAAAGAAAAAATAATTATGTTTGATTTGTAATTCAATCTGCTTTCATCTATAAATAGAGAAAAACCTGGAAGAAAGAACGCTGTAGAGCAGGTCCCAACACCCTCTGGTACTCCAGGTGTTGTGAACTACAACTCCCAGCATGCTCTAACAGCACAAGCATAGCTGATACCTGGCAAAGCATGATGGGTCTTGTAGTTTCATATCTACAGTTCCGCAGCACCTAACTTTACAGTATAAAAGTGTGATTCTCTTTAAGAAGCAGATGAAAGCACTTAAAACCAGCTATTACGGTAGCTAAAATTTGCGGATTTTAATACACACCTCTATGGGGTGTGTAAAAAATCTGCGATATAAATTTGCACAATTAGCTTCACAACCAAAATAACGTGGGCTTCTCGTTGAATTGAATCAGGCCCTTACTGTACAATTAGAATGAATCCCCATCCAACTAGTGTATACGACTACTGCATCCCGTGATGTCACTTCCACTGAAGCACAACCGATCCGTACTGGGAATGTGGTGAGTGCGCATGCACACTCGCTAAAATGTGTGCATGTTTCGCCCGCCCATTTTGCTGAAGTCCTCTTCTGGTTTTTAACCACATGCTGCTTGCTGAAATATCAGGTAAGCAATGTAGCAATTTATTAATTTAATTAACCCTTCAGTCTCCACTTATAATCGAGATGTTCCAGTTTTTCATATTCATGGAATTACAATAATAAAATGCTCTTCCTCACTTGATGTACACTGTTTTCATGTATAGTACAGCCTCAAAAGAAAGAATAAAAGAATTCTAGACAATACTCCTCTCCCGGGACGTCTCATACATTTAATTAATTCCTGTGTGGAGCATATGGCTGCTGTATCATAACAAATGAGAACACAAAGAAAGATGGCATTCTGTTCCATAAAACCTGTAATATAATCACCCTTCTACCAGGCTGTATAGAGATGAATACCTTTTTAAGAAACTTTTGTCGATTCCTTGACAGAATGCATTGAGGGCATATTGCTAGTAAAATATCAAGACAGAAGGGCTTTACTATTACAATAAAAACGCAGCAATGAAATTACTAACAGAAAGCAATGCAGACATTTCTTTATTCTTATCTTTGCAGATGGCACAGGTGGCAAATTGACTGATGGGAACTGAAAGCTGCATTATGACTTACAATTTTCCTTGTAATAAACACATCATATATTTGTTTCTTCATTTTCACACTCTGGAAATATAAACATTTTTTTCAAACACTGCAAAATATTATATTCTTCCCTGTTGCAAAGTCATCTCAGATGTCCGAGTTGTGAAAGATACGATAGTCATACCCCAGATAAGGAAAAAATCCATTGGCTAGCAGTGACCAGTGGTGGTCGTTAAAAGTCAGCTTGTGATTGGCGCATGAACTACCAGAACAGCAAGAAAGAGCATGGTGTGTGTGGGAGGGATAAGCAGTTGGTGAATCCACCCAATAAACTACCAACCAGAACCACTGACCTCATTGTAAAACAACCTAAGTACACGTAATGATTAATACCCAATGACTATGGCTTCCACAATGTATCCTCCATTGCAGGATAGGTAGGTGAGCACAGACTGTCAATTGCCATGCGCAATGGGTCAAAGAAGTACCCTCATAATACAGGACGTGTTTCAACCTTCAATATTTATGTACAGGACACATTCAGCAACTGGAATACATGAATTTTCCAGTGTAAAAACAAATAAATTCTGGTGTTTCAGTACTACCATTACGTTAAACATATGTTATAGCTGTTGTATAAAGCAGAATACTAATAAGGAAATTAAATGTATATTTTTTTGTAACATCACTACCTGGTAGGCTAAAACAGCAGTTTAATAATAATATTTTCCTTTATTTGCTTCTTCAGATTGTGAGAATACAGTTACATCCTGGACTGCTGTATCCTGTTTTGCCTCTAGGGGCAGACCTGGATTAGTTACTCTTATTTGCGGACATTACCATGACCTGCTCCTAGGGGCTGCTGTGGGACATTTGTTGTATTAATTACAGGCCCATAACCTACACCTGTGCTTTGGCCTTATATATATATATATATATATATCCACCACCAGAGCAAGGTGTGGGTCATTATTTCATGCTGCCTATTGCTATGTGTTTGCTTGCTGTGCTATGCTGTGTTCCTGTTCTCTGCCTTACCGGACATGTTTTCTCATCCCTGTGTACTCAAGCTGTAATCTGTTATCTCATACCTGTATACCTTGCCTGATTTCCGTTATCTCACACTTGTGTATAGTGACTTTCTGTTATTTCAGTACAGTGTATCTGTCCTGTTACTCCGCTTCCTGCAATAAAACTCTACATCCTATATTGGTCTCCTGCAATCCTTGCATCAAACCTCAGGTACTGTAGAATTTGTAGGGTGATAGTCAACGCAAAATCCATTCTTGCGTCTTGATATTGTGAAAAACTTGTTTCTGTTGATAATACTCATTTTACCCTTCAGAGAGACTCTGAAAAACTGATAAATCTATTTTATATTGTCAAACAAGTACCAAATAAATGCTAATATATTTATATTGCCTATTTCATGACATTAAACAACACCCTAACCTTTGTGAAGGTTGCTTAAATGTTAACTCTTGCATCACCAAGACTTTCAGAGACCACTCTCAATGAAAAACTCCAGCAGTAAATAACGAAAATCAATGTGATTATAATTTGGTTGCTTTTTTTAAAACATTAATCCCCTCTACACTACATCCATGTATCTCCTGTCTGTTCACCTCCTTCCACTTAACACATTAAGCTCACACTAGCAGGGCCACCCTTCTTCCTGTCAAACCCCCTACTGTGGCTACATCCATTCCAACCTCCCCTCTATCTGCTGACTATGGGCTGGGTTCAGACCTCTGCATATCTTTTGTACGCACAGAGGTCTGGTCGTCTGCACGGAAGAGGGGAGTAAACTCTCTTGTGTGGATTTGGCGGCACTTGCGCTGTCATCACCCTACCTTTAGTGTCCTGTGTAGATCAGCAATCTATACGACCACTGATCCGCAGGAACACCTAAAAACAACCCTGACTGTAAATCGGTTGAAATCTCTGGCTAGAAAGTCTGGCTTCCGAAAAAGAGATATTACTTTTCGAATGTCCCTTTTTCCGATACTTACACTTTAAAAAAAAAAAATTATGAATGGGTGAGTATGCCGTTCGGTGTATTCACCCATTCACTTTCGGAAAGAAGAGATCACTCCGCTGCCGCTCTCCGGACCGAGAAGACAGGTGAGTCAACACTTTCTGTGGGGTTAGGGTCAGGCTGTAGGAGAGGGAGTGTTAGGGTCAGGCTGCAAGTAAGGAGGGTAAAAATTAGGGTAAATAGAGGGGGACTTTCTTTTTTTATTTTTTTTATTTAACACTTTTCGGAGCACTGAAAGCTCGGTGGTCTGTGGATCGATTGCAATGCCTCCTCGAGGCATATGCAATCGAAATCCCAGACAGTTCGCAACTGGCTGGGGAGGAATGGCCAATTCATAAATCGGCCATTCGGACCAGAGTGCCACGCCCCTGTAAGTGCAGCTCCCGCCTACCTTATGGAGTTTAGGCGGGCAGAAGGGACGGGTCGCCCTGCCGGACGGATCTCCAGGCCTAAGTTCTGTACGCCTGGAGATCTGTATCTTAACATGTGATTCACAAACGCGTGTTACAGGAAAAACGCTTGACCTACACAAGTAGATTGCGGAAGATGGGTGTCGGATGGCAGACTGAATCTAGCCATATATCTTACCCTTTTTCTTCTGCCTCCATGCTTATACCATACACTGTGCATTAGCTTCTCAAATATTAATATCCTTTCTTTGTACTTTATTTCCTTGCATTGTACTGCTATTGTTCTATTTTCCTTCCTTGTACCCCATCCTATTGTTTTGTACTATTTTTTCTGTTAAATTTGAATTCCCTATTGCCTATGTGCAGCACTGCTGATACTGTGAGGCACCTTATAAATAAACCTTATTAGTAATAATAATAACAACAACATTCACTGCAATTCAGATAAGAGAGAGACAAGTTAAATGTGGTAGTAACCACAAATGATGGAGGATGTCACTTCCTCACAAGGTTAATAAAATCTGTGTAAAGGGAAATACCATCTCAAATTTATAATGAGCTGTTTCTGCATAACAATTTGCCGTCGGGAAAAAAGCTTCTGTGTGTAATTAAGACATTATACCAGTCAGTGAACTGTACATTGGAATAATTTAGTTTTCTCCAGATTTCAAACCACTAGCAAAGAAGCAAGCCCCTGTTTAGGAACCAAGAAAAATAAACATATTTTGCTTAAATCCTTTAGTCTGTAATTTGCTTGAATACTTTTAGCATACCTGCTGTAGATTGCTGTTAGCCACATTAAGAGCATAGCGCAATATATTTGTAGTGTAATTTTCTGGGAGTAATGCAATGAACAGATGGTATGGTGGGTTTTACCAGTTATGTCTTGCAGTGTGGTTTTCCTGTGCTATGTTTAATCTCTAATTCCATACATTTCCTGGTGACTGCATGTGTGATAATGGAGAGATTATATCTCCTGGCCATACAGCTGACCATAACTATAAAGTGGTTGGAGTATGAAACTTTGTTCAAACAAATTCCTCTTTGCTATTTGTTAAAAACTAAGACCCTATTGCAAAATAACAAAACAAAAGAAATATACATATACATTCTTTGTCTGGGTGAAATTCCACTAAAGGTGATGAAGTATGTTGGTAAAAAGGAGTTAAGCAAACGTTCTAAAACAAAAAAAGAAATGGAGTATCTGTATGACCAGAAATCTTTATTTGTTCATCCTACATCTAGGGAAATAAATAAGTACCGGATCTAATATTCCACAAAGTGGGCATGTCCGACCCCTCATAGAAAACAGAACGCAAAATCAGCCATGAATGAACATGCTAAAAGTGATGCAATCCAGTCACAATTTTTGCTGTTAGATTCAGACTTTTTATTTGCCTCTGTTTTAAGTAAAAACGGAACTCTGTGTGAGCAATGGAAAGTGTGTCTCCGTTGCTCATTTGGACACAAGGAGACAGCGGGGACCTGATATTGGATTTCCACTGGCGTTGATTCGAATGTAGTGCGATTATACATCTGAAGTTTGTTTTTTGTCTTTCCCTCTGTTATTTCACATAGAGAATTGTTTGTGATGGAAGGAAGAACATTTGTGGCATAAGGAGGGACACCAAAGAACATTATAAGTGGATACACAAGAGAATATACATGTGAGTTGAACTTTGAATTCAATAAACATTTGAAGTGTTTATAGTATCAAACTAGGGTGTGATTCTTTTTATATTTTTATATATAACATTGTATGAGAAATCTTCGTGGGAGTAAAAAGAAGCCAAAGGGTTACAGCCATTATTGGACATTGAAGAGGAAGTATCCATTAAGGGACTGGTATCAAACACAGAAGAAAGTGGATGAATAGGACTTTCCAAAGACAGTGATAAGATAAGACTTATCAAGAAATTTGTATGCCTGTCTGCACTCCTAATTGGGTAATTTTATGTACCATTGTCGTTCCTCCCTTCATTTGGATACAGAACTTTTTTGGGGGTAACCCCTTTGTACCTGTTGGAGCAGCAGCAGGGGTGCGCAGTGTGGTTTGGGGATTTCTTTACTAAGTATCCAAGTTCAGAACAGGAATTGCATAAAAAGTCCCATCCGATCTACCACCATCCAGATTCGGATGTCACGCAGAACCTTCTCTGAGGGAGGTCTGGCAAAGAGTGATTAGTATGAAAGAATATCAATGGACTATTATGTGCCATGTTCCAAGGGAAAGGTGTCACATTATTACTGCAGCCCAAATAACAATACAATATACACAGCAAACTTTTTCTGTGTAATCATTTCTGTAGGTACCTATAACATTCCCATAAGCATAGATGTTGGTTCCTTTTTGGTCAATATGGCAAAGAAGACAGAGAGCTGGTGCTTCATTAACATCTAATATTAAACCTTTTACATAGCCTTTGAAAAAAAGCCTAAGATAGAAAGTTCAAATATAGCCAACACTCAGGATTACCATCATCTTTATGTATATTTGTAACATACCTTTTTTGGATAACATATAGAAGATTAGGATAAGGAAATGTTGCAGTCTGGATATATAGGAGTACTGGGTATTTGACAACGAACAAAAGTGGTTGTTACAAATTGCTAGTTTTCTTTGGTAGCCTGACCTCTCCCTTCTAACATGACTGCTGCAAGTTTTGAAAAGGGGAAATTGTCTTACCACAGACATGAGGCTAGATTTACTAAGCTGCGGGAAAGGAAAAGTGGAGATGTTGTCCATTCTAGCTTTCACTTTCCTAATACATACTAGAAAATGTCAATTAGAATCTGATTGGTTGCTAAGGGCAACACCTCCATTATTCATTACCCACAGCTTAGTAAAACTGGCCCATGGAGTACACATATTGGAACACAGTTCAGGGACACCCTAACAGAAGGTGTTTTGATGCTTGGAGAGAAGATGAACTTCATATAGCTATATTAAGTACAAAACCTCCCATTTCTGTATGCGCCAAAACATAGGACTGGAACCATACATATGAAAAGGGGGCATTAAGAGAGCATGAGACACATTCCCAGGACAGATATAGATCCTTTAAGATCAATTTCAGCAGTGGTTGGCAAATAGAAACTCTTTCACTCTATTGAAGGGGGGGGGGAGGTGTATGGTAATAGTACAGTGAGGGTGTGCCAAGCGGACATATCATCTGTGGACCTTTCCTTAAAACCTCATTATCGGATTACGAGGATAGCTCAGATATGTGAGGTCTACGGATCTTATCGCCATAAAAGTAAGGGGAGCGGCCTCACCTCTTTCCACATAAAAGGTTGGATTTAGTGGGATCAGGAATCAGGGACGCAAGCACAACAGCATCGGGAGCCTGATCAAGTCCTTAGTGATATAGGCCCAGATCCTGGGATACAGCCGACAGGGGAATTACGTACAGCGCGTACGTAATTCCCGTCTAGAAGGGCCATAAGTGTCGGCGTACCTAACGTGCCAGCTCTTACGAAAAGGGGGCTTCCCCCCCATTACGCATGTCATATGTCCACCATGAAGGTGGAGATAGACATGCTAAGTATGGGATGGGGCGGGGGAAGCACCGTTACGAACAGGTATACGGCGGTAAGGCCACATACGTGATCGTAAAAGTTAGGGCAGGAATCTACACGCAAGAGCACTCCCCGTTACGATGCCGGCCGTACTGACCTCGGGCGCTTGTAAGGCGCCCGTAGGTCAGGATCCAGCCCATAAAGTTTAGTTTGGAGTATCAGACTTTTTTTGTGTCACCCATTAGATGCACATATTAGTAATGAGCATGATTGTTGTATTCATGTGTCATTTGTTATGTCTCTTCTTTGGACATGTTGTTTAATTCTTGATTTATAACAAACATGTGTAACTATCCCGTAGTAAGTGTGTAACATCAGTCCTCTATATGTTATGATGGTTTGTGGTTCACAGTTAAGGTAACAGTATAAATAGTCATAACTCACTGTATATCTATATATAGGACAAAACATTTTATTTTGTTATCAGTTTAATATCATACATCCTTCACAAATTTATTTATTAATTTTACAGTTTCATTCTTCATTTAAAAGATATGCTTGTAGTCTACATCTTTCCTAGGACAGGAGGCTTGCTACCTCTGTTGCCAGAGAAGACTTTCTATACATGGCTGTGCCTTCTGGCAGTAAAAGAGTTAAGTTATCTGTAAATGAGGTAACATTTCACAGTACATTTTTTTTCTTCAAGTTTTAAAGAACTAAATTCAGGTTTTTTTTTGTTAAAATAAAAAAAGTAGGAAAAAGGGTCTTTACAAAGGAAAATCCCACCATCAAAGAAAATAAGATCCATCTTCGACACCCTGTGCAGTCTGGTCCAATGCGATTGTTAAAAAAAGGAGTAGTGGGGAACTGGATATGCTGGGAATTTCATAACTGGTAGTAGAACCATTCTTTTGGGGATACCTAAAAAGAGAGAAGCGAGTTACGTCAGCCCCTTGGTTTAGTTTACCATGTATAAACGTTGACTTTTTTTTAATGCTATGTGGATTGCACATATGACAATACGATAGTGACGTATCTGGCTTCAGATCCCGAAAGGTTAATGCACTGCCTGACATGTGTTCCATCAATACACTCTTCCGGGAAGCCTTCGTGTGAGATCCAAAGCAGTACAGACTAGAGATCTCTGCTTAGCGCATATTTAATGAATCTAATGAAAGGAAACAGAAGATCACAAAATTCTTTGAAAGACTAGTGCTTTTTACACTCCTGCAGCCTCCGATTCCTGGTTTTGGAAGAGTTGTGTGTGGCCACAACTGATTGGGAGAGCTGACATACAATAATAACAGGTTTGACGTTTTGCACCATATAGTTAGTTACCATACAGCAAATTATAATTCAATAATTCACAGTTGTTATTCACTTGCAGGCATAGACAAAAGCCTACAGAGATAATGAATAAGAGGAAATTTAGTTTAAACAAAGGCTACACTTCCGTGCAAAATGCAATCACTGGGACTAAAAAAAATATATATATATACTTTTGGTTTGGAGGTTTACTAGTTGGACTGGCATGCCACAGCTGTAGTTAAATCTGGGGATAAAACTATACAATCTTATATAGTTTCACAGATTATATCAAGTCCTGACACTATACTAATTTACCAGCAGATCTGAGCTCATCATCTCTCCTAACCAACTGCTGAAACAATGGTGTCTCTGTATGGATATCTGCCTATGCTACACAGAAGACTGACAGAAAAGTCAGACAGACAGTCATATATATCAAGACAGTGGAATACACACTGCAATAACATTCCCAACGATCTGGAATTGTATGATTGGTGTGATAATTGCATAGGTGTGAACGCAACTTAACACAAACCCTTCCTGTTAAAACTACAGACAAGTGTAATTGTATCCAGCCATAGGTGGAAGTCCATGTCTAAGGACTGGATTAGAAAGAGTGTATATATTCCATAAAACCTGGGGTCAGAAATGATGATCTGGTTTTTCCATTTCCATGGCTCTTAATTTAAGTCATTACATATTCCAGTATATGTCATTGTTCTCTCGCTCATATTGTACTTGACAATTACAAAGCAACACCAGGTGTAGTCTTTCTGCAGTGTTTACCGGGACCATCTGTCTATGGAAAAACAAGTATATTTGTGGATGAGAAGGACAAATATAAACCGAGCTGTGTTATCACAAGGAGCCAGCGTTAAGTAGTGACGGCATAAAACAAAATATGTTGATTGTCGACTTGATGCTCTTTAATAAATCCTTGTGTTAAATAAGGTAAAGCACCATTAACTCTGCTAACTAAAATAATTCTCTCTCCATTTTTACCAGAGCTTCAACTGTGAGCCCGAACCATGGACGCACGCAAACAGATCTGACGCGTTTGTCAAAGTGCGATCCAAATACGCACACACCGGTACACAATGCAGCTGTGTGCCCAGAGGCACTGCCCATTTTCAGGGTTGTACTGTGTAATGCTAACTGAAAAAGAATGTTTCCAATGCTTTCAAATGGTCACATCCTAAGGGAAGCATAAGCGTCAGAACTGAGAAAGGAAGACGGGGGAAGGGGAGGGGACATCTCACCCCCCCCCCCCCCCAAAAAAAAAACACCCCACCCCCCCCCCCCCAAAAAAAAGAAACGGGCACAGCAGGGAGTATTGGCAAAGGATTGCGCAGAGACAGAGGATTGCACAGACGGTGCCTGGAACTGTCAGCGTTGGAGCTCCTCCACAACAGCTCACTCCCATCTGAGTGAGCTGGTGAGTCCCTCTAGGTTACGTCAGCACCGTTCAGAGAGAGCACATTACAAAGGAGAGAAGAATAGCAGCTTTAGCAGGGAAAGTTTTCAAATGGTAGGTGGGGGCACCAAGGGGAGGGCTAAATTCATGCTCCCCCCAACAAAATGTTGTAATAGGTAAGCCCCAAGGACTTTAGTAAGTCTTTATTTTTACATGGGGTGCACTTGATATAACATGTCAGCTGGTGTGCGCTCACCTCTGGAAAAATTCCTATTCCACATTTTGGGGAACTGTACTTGTGGGCGTTTGTTTAAAGTAAATATTAACCCTGACAGTATAATTTTGTTCCCCAAAGTTGCATAGTATTTAGTAGATTTGTCACAGGACCAGATTCAGACTTCCATTTTTCATGCGACTGTTCTGAGTGTTCACAGTAATAGGCCACACTCTCCTGACATGCATAGATTTGCATTTTAACCACTTGCACAGGCACACTTCCGACAGGCAGGTCCTGTCAGATGCGTGATGTCAGTGAAATCTGGATGAGCATGCTGGGAGATGGAATGTCTAATTAAATACAGCTTCTACCATGTCTTAATTGGAATCTGCTCTGCATAATGGATGCAAAGCAAATTACAATTATACCAGTAATTCCTATAACCAGCAAGACAACGGCAACATTTATAGTACGTTTACTGTAACGGTGATCAGCAGTTGTGCACAATAATAAGAAATATATACAAACTATTGCACAGTGGTCAGCACAACCAGCAGGGGTATGCATAGCCCACATGTTGGTAATTCAAGGCTCTAATCCTATGGTGAGCGTGCTCGCATGATCCACAGGCATAAAATGGCAACAGTAGAGAGGGAGAGGCAGAGCACTGGCACCTAATTCAATCTGTGCTAATACAATATTTCAGTTTTGTTTTTGTCCACCTCCTGGCTTTGTATTATTAAATTCACTAGAACTGTGATAATGTCAATCTATTTATTATGTGCTGTGTTGGTGTATGAATGCGGACAATTTGTTTGTCACTAGGCACATAAATAAAAGCTGTTAAGATGAATATATAGTAGAAAGTGCAAACAATGGAGGCACTGTAGCAACGTTTATAGAAACTAGGTTATCAAACAAGATTATTTTATACAATCGTCCTTTAAATCCTTATTAGATGTGAACTATTACTTTTATTTTTCATAGGGCTTCTGGAAATAATGAACACTTATGTCTATTAGATGTATAAAGTGCTAGAGATTAAGTGTTGCTTTGTACAGTACATACCGTAAGCGGGAGCAGTGGCACTGTACCCATATGGGGCTGCATAACCTACAAATAAAACAAAACATTTTTGAACATTCACCATATTATGGTTAGCTTTATTTATACATAATATTAACAAAAAAAGAAAAAAGGTTCTCAAAAAAAGGCGCATGTGTTAATGTTTTGAAGAAATAGTATGGAACTGCAATGTTTAGAATGCTGTCGGTTAACAGACTGGCTTTCCTCTATCTGATAGTCCTTAACATCTTTCAGAAAGAATACTGAGGAGTGAGCGGAGCACAAAAGGGGGACAAGGAGGAATCCATTTTTTTTTCCCCAACCATGCTGTACTTATAACACTCCAACCAATCCAATTTTTAGCTACTAAATTGATTTCACCAATTATGGTGTTGATGTATGATTGTAATATTTGTAGCCATGGCGACTACAACCGATGCTGAATGTGCACTAAAAGGTGGATTCATTAGCTATATCTATAGTGTAATGCACCAAAATAAATCCAAGATTAAATGGAGAAATAAAATGTTCACCTTTTTGAATGCAATAAGCAAACCTTTAATCAAGTGAGGAATGAACTCCAAATTTAAAAATCATTAAATAAGGGCATAATGTTCTAAACAAATCCTTCTTACGTGGAAATACAGCAACTCACAGGGCAATACTGCCGCAACACTTCAATCGTTTTTCCTAAAATCAGTGAGGAGACTATTTGATGGAAGGACTATTAGATGTGACTCCTACAAGGTGAGCACCCGATGCTAGTTACAGGTGATTGAAGTGTTTACAGCATCTGACAAAGCATAAAGGGCCTGATTCAGAGATACGATTTCCACGGCACTTAGGAGCGTATATTTAAGATCCTAGAAAATTCGCAAAACTGCGCATGCGTAGTAATAGTGCAACGCCGTTTACGTAGCGGTTAGGAGCGTAAATTCGCTAAGAGCATAAGTTTGAATCGCACGCAAGCACTTAAGATCTTAAGTGCAGCAAATCTTTAAGATCTTAAGGATTTGCATGGAAATGGGCGGGGGGAGGCAGGGAAATGAGGGAAAGTGGGCGCGGGCTGACACTTAGGATCTTAAATGAACGCTACCACGTCACTTAAGATCCCAAATGACAGCGTAGAGTTAGGGTTAGTCAATGGTGGTCTAAGTTTAAGATCCACCGCTGTTTGCAAGGGGAGTGTCTGTTTATGCAGTGGGCTGTAACCTGCTAAGATCTTAGCTAAGGTGCGTATATTTGCGATCTTTTTGCAATCGCATCTCTGAATCAGCCCCAAAGCCTTTGATCAGCTAAGGAACATAATGAGAATTGAAAAAATAAATAAATAATTACCCTTAAAAAGGGAGCATTTACTTCTCTATTTCACCTTGGATCTATTGCTACATATCTATATATTACTTTATCTTATACATTTGTGCTTTTTATATTTGTAAGGAAAATAGGGAACTTCGCTCTGGGATACAAGAGAAGGCAGAGGAACAGGAATATTTATTTGACAAATTGTAGGCGTGTTGGAGCCTGGATCTTGTCTGAGGCTCAGAAAATTGTTCTCTGATTGCAAGGCACAATGATAACAAATCAACTCCGTTATGACCAGGGAGGCTCAGAAAACAGTAGTGTCTGTTCTAGTGTAAAATGTGAAGCAATAGACTGCACCAAATTTTAAGAGGCAGTGGCATTATTGTAAATAGAGAGCTTTGCAAGTACATGAATGATGAGCAAAGCAATCACCTAATAACAGTAACTAATAGACACAATTAAGAAAAGTAG
>WWET01001072.1:120847-156459 GCA_011038615.1 Limnodynastes dumerilii | reverse complement strand
ATATATTTATATACCGGCTCCTTGTGACTTCGACTGTAACTTTTTGGCTCTAAAGGCAACATGAGGAAGGAATCAGATGTAAGTGACTGGTTGGCCACCCCTACTCTAAACATATCCAGGAGCAAATGCCAAAAGACTGCAAATTGCAAAATGAAGTTGCACTTTCACGGATAGCAACTCTGTTTGGCTGACAGATCGCAGCTCTGTATCTTGGGCTGAAGCTGGCAGGTGTAAGGCAGTGGTAGATGTTACGCATATGAACAGAACAGCTGCCAGTTTGCACATGTGCAGCATGTACCGGATGGAGAAGGGGGGTCCACAAAATATGCTTTTGCTCCAAGCCCTTCCACTACTAAGGGCAAAGCTGGCTGGCAGTACTGTGTAAAGCGACAAGCCATGGGCAAAGAGGTAAAAATCTGATGTCTCAAACCATAAATTTCATACCGAAAACACCACTTTTCTATAAAAACTTAAAAGCACAAGAATAAAGGGTTTAAATGCCATTTCAAACAGTAAACATACAATGACTGTTATGCTAATTTTAGTTACCTTCCCTGTCTGTACTCGACCAGGAGTATTTCTGGAAGGGTTTATTTGATGGGAGAGGGTCCATCTGCAAGACTCTGTATATTTGTCCAAAGGCTAATAATCGCAGTGCATGCTGTAATGGAAGAAATATAAACAAGGCTTAATAGTCTGCAAAAGTGTTACATGAACAGTAAAAAACAAAAATAAATAATGAAATGAGTACAATGATTTCATAATGTGTAATATTTCTGACCACACCTTACTAAGCAAACCGTAACGTGGAGCTAAAAACAATACATTGATTGCAAGACTTATTCTGCTGTTACAAGAATAACAACAACAATAATAATAATCAATAACTGATTATTAGTGTGTATGCTGCAACAATCATGCCTCAATATTGCAAAGTACATAACATCGTTTGACCGAGTCATTTAAAACCTCCAATTGTGCCGCTCAAATAATAGAATGATGCCCGAAGAACAGATGGTAAAAAAAAGAAAACCATGTGTAGTGTGTGTGCATGAATTGGCATGATCATAGGGACGCTGGGTCTCATGAAAAGTTTTAAAAATATTGGGCTGGATCCAGACCTTGTTAAGTGCATGAACTTAGTTACTCCTGGGCTAAACCATGTTGAATTCAGGGGGAGCCAAGTTAATTGTATCTTTTGCATGTAGGGATATATCTCTAAATTGCTTACTGCACCCAGATACTGACCAGCTTTACTATCACACTGTTATTTAGACTTGGGATAGGAAACATCACCTCTCAACACTAATACTGTTTTCAGCAGATTAAATATGACTCCCCTGAAATGAACATGGTTTAGCCCAGGTGTAACTAAGTTCATGCACTTAACAAGGTCTGGATCCAGCCCACTGTGTCCCACTGTGTCATGTGAAGTTATTGTAGCGTGTAACCAGCAAACTTGAAGTCATTACTTGCTGAGTAGAGAATGTATTTCCTGCCACAATCATCCTGTAAGGACTGGTAACATGCAATGCCAAAACAATGAAATATAATCAGATATATGCACTAGTAGACTTAGTGGTCTCTATTTATTTACTTTCTTGATTAACGGGTTTTTATAGAGCGCCATCAGATTACGTAGCGCTTAGGTTGATATTATCATTTGTTTATAAAATGTTACCATTACATTACATGATGGGAATAACAGGTTCAGTCTCCAATATTAAAATGGCCTTTGTACAGGTTCTATTAATCCAGGTTGCTCATTATGCCCTTGTTTTATTAACTATATATCACTTAATAGATCACCCTATCAACAACATAGAAATTGAACTACTGAGAAAGAAATCTCAATTAGAACTTAAACAACCATTAAAACCAATACGTTGAGCTATTATCTCATTAAGTTATTTCTTCACAAATAAATAATATATGAGGAAGGATGGGACGGATACTTTTTAGATCTAAGCTGTTCTCAAGCGCAGCTATGTCTTAGCTTATAACCAAAAATAGTGCATTCTTTTACAATTCAGTGAGGGCTAACATGGGCATCTAATGCAGGTTCCAGGCTACCTGCACAGCTTTTACATGACAAGCATTTGACCTAGTGGGGTTTTGCAATGGGTCTGATGTAAAGGTTGCAAGTAATTTTAAAATGTTTATTGTTCAGACTTGCCATCTACATTGATAAACCGTTATCACAGTCTATTCTATTTGTGCAATTAGAGCTTATTTGTTCCCAAATATTAAATGAGCCAGAGGCAAACATGAATAGGATGCATTTATTTATATGAGGCAGATGCTTACTTTGTGTAAATGAAAGTGAGAAATAAACCATGGTGTTTCTGAACAAAGCATATGAAGACATATCAAAACCCATTTTTTTTATGCTGGTTTATAGCAATGCAGCTTTTGTGTGCAGTTTTTCCTAGTGTTTGTGTAGAAAGCAGAATATGTGCAGCCGCCCGAGACAGACCACTTCTCTTAAATATGTAATTACCCTGTGAAGAATTCTAATCAGCAGCATGTCTAGAAACCACGCTTTGCGCATAGGGCTGTGTACAAGAACTGGATAATGGCTCTACAAGGTCATCAGATGGGAAATTAATAAAATGTAGTATTCAATCACAACAGGGTCTAGATTCACTGTACAATAATGCACTAGATTAGATCAGTGGGTTTGCGGCATTTATAATGCTGGTCTAGGACTAGTCAGATTAAAAAAAAAACTAATTCATCATCATACTGATGATTTATGGTAATAAGGATAAATGACAGAAAATTGTTCAGTTAGACATCACAGCTCAAAGATGCTGTACAAGAGGCCATTCATGTGCTTCTATAATAATAACTGCTTGCCTCACCACATCACCATGACTAAAACAGAACTTTGGTACCTAGGGCCTGAACCAGTCCTCTATTCATTTCCCATATGCACGGTGGTCTGAAAATCGCAATGAAACCCCTTTTCATTGCAGTTTTTCAGACCACTGAACTAACCCCAACAGTTCCTCTAATTCAGACAATAATCCCCCCCCCCCATTACCCTAACCCTCCCTTCCCGTACTGAGTACCAATGCAAAAAAGCACTGGTTTAAACTTGCAGAAGCAGACCAATGTATTCAAAACGAGTGTGGGTCCTCGTTGCGAACGACCCTATTTCAAATTGGCTGGGATATCAATTGCTTATGCCTCGATAAGGCATGGCAATCGATCCCCGGAGCACCGAACGTGTGTTCCGATAGCTAAGAGGAAAAACTACCCCACCTGTTTCCCTAATTCTAACCCTAACCCTCTCCTTCCTTTACCCTAACCGTACCTTCCTCGCAGCCTTACCCTAACCCTTCTTGACTCTATCCCTCCCTTCTTCCTAGCCTGACCCTAACCCTCCATTCTCTATAGCTTAACCCTAAGACCCCCTCCCTGTAGCCTGACCCCTAACCCTGCCTTCCTAAGTCCCCAAGCCCCCACCCCCCCCCCCCCCCAACACTAAAAGCTGTCTGCGGCAGGTCCTGCGAAAATGAATGGGTGAGTATGCCAATATGCCAGTATGCATACTCACTCGTTTATAAAAAAAATTCTAAAATGGGTGCCTATTCAAAATAGAGAATGCCGAAAAGGAATTTTAGGGGTGGGGACAGCAACCGCACTTCATATACATGCCTACCCCTGTCTGCCTGACAGAGATTAGACAAAGGAATTGACAAGCCACCAACATGTACAGATAAGACATACGCTTGGAGATCTGTAGCATAATTGCTACTGTGTGAACGCAGTTGTAACGTTAAAGGGGACTTACACAAGGGACTTGCATAAGATCGGCATACTTATCCATTCATTCCTCAGAAACGCCGCTGCATATCCGCCACACCGATCGGAGATGAGTAGAAGGGAGGATTAGGAGAGGCTTGGGGTCAGGCTGCAAATAGGGTAGTCTTAGGGTCAAACTGTAGGGATGGGAGTCTTAGGGTCTGGCTACAGGAAAGAGAGGGTTAGGGTAATGGAAGGAGAGGGTTAAGGTAAGAATTAAGGATTGGTAAGGATTGGGGTTAAATTCATACATACCATTCGTAGCAGCATCTTCTATCTTGTGTTGATCGATTGCTTTGCCTCTGCAAGGCAAAAGCAATCGATTTCCCAGCCAGTTCAGAAACGGCTGAGATTGAATGGCTGAGATTAAGTGTGATCATAAACAAATAATACATTATTTATTGTAATAGGAACAATTTTATTTACTTATTTTTTTTACTATTCTCTATAAAGTGTCAGAGCTTTTTTTTTTTATAAATAGTGCATTGCATATGTCAACTACTTTCTTGCGCAGATGAAAGCACAGGAGATAACAAAAAAAATGCTTCAGATGATATTGTGACTGGGAGGATCATTAAATATAGAATAATAGCGTTAAGGAAAGGAAGTATAAATACAGAAAAGCAGGGGCAGATTAATACTTTGGAAGCTTGTGGCCTAAAGCTGACAAATCTTTCACGTTTCTCATAATAACAATAATAATAATAATAATAATAATATGCAGCTGCCAGCAATGGTCATAGTTTTGTTATCCCATCAATACTGCTATTAAACTGTACTACATATCAGGAAAATATTTTGCTATCTATTTCAGAGGGGAAGAAAAAGGTCTGAGAACCAATCACTGGGGCACAGCCTTATGTTATACTTAATTATCTCTGCTAATGTCTGAGAACCCTTTATAATTGAAATTGTACTGTAAACAATGTTGCTTATGCAAAGACATGCAAAAAAAAACAAAAACCAAAAATAAAACCCTTTGCAAGGTTCATAAAGGGACAAATGTTTAAGGCATAACTCACCAGATAAGAAACTTTTATAGGTTATTTTTTTAAATCATTCATATTTTGTCAGTGTTACTGTGCAGTCCTAATTAACACCCAGGGCTAGATTTACGAAACTGTGGAAAAGGGAACAGCTGAGATGTTGCCCCAAGCAATTACTGAAATTCTATCTATATTTCACTTTCCTATTACATACCAGAATATGAATGGTTGCTATAGGCAACATCTTCATTTTTCCTATTCCGTAGTTTAGTAAATCTAACCCCCAATCTCTCAGAATCTCTATATAAGCGATTACAAAATGGAATTGAATGGAACTGCACTTTTATTGTTCATGAAATTACTTTATTAATAGTTATGTTTTATAATACAAGGCACTAGTGTCTCAGAATGTGTTTATGTAAAAGCTGCTATATGAGAAACAAAATAAATATGGTTTCCATTAATTACATGTTAAAGCCCCACCTTCACCTTGTTTGGGCTAAAGTTTATTGTGATAATAAATAAATGCAATAAATACAAATAGCAAACCATAAACCCCTTATAAAAAGGGGGGCTAAGAAATTACCTCTATGTATCGTACCAGTTTTACTTTCTCGTCATATTTGATTTAATAATCCGTGTGAATTTAGATATTGATAAACGTAATTGTTATTTATACCAAAACCAAGACTCTGCTCCTTTAAAACAGCTATGTCATAGTTTTCTTAGTCACGCCAGGCTCTGTTATTTAATCAGCAGACAATTGCTTGAGAAACTACATTTATAACAAGTGACTTAATATAATAAACAGTCCTGCATATCTGAGGTGATTTAATTGGTCATAGGTTCCGCCAGCAGCAAAACTGGGCCTCCATTAATTACTCCCTGAAGAGCTACAAATACTGTGTACCTGAGTAGCATTAAACTTGTTTGTTTGAAGGAACCAATCAGTATTTAACAAACACAAGTTTAATGCTGCAGACTTCTCTTCATCTGTGTTTAACATTGTGTTTTTTGACCCATAAGAATAAGTGGAGTAACTACATTGAGTGCAGTAGCTACAAGGCCCAGAGGAGAAGAGGGCCATCACAGTCACTCACTATGCACCCACAAAGGACAGCTGTCAGTTTAGAATAGACAGCGTCCAGTCTATGAGTTCTAGACGCTGACTATAACTAACATGCCAACAGCTAACACCTTAATGCTCTCCTCTGCCGGCAGAAGGGGTTCTGTGGACGACAGAGTACTAATTGGTCAGCTGTGGTACATTATTTCCAGCTATCAGCTCTCATAGACTAAGCGCTGTCTATCAATGGCTGGCAACATAAAGGGCCTAAATAGGTTGGAAACAATGCAGAAACTTGCAAAATTTGATCAAACCGTTGTGATGGCTTGATTTTTTTTCTTTTTTCCTTTCAGGGCGTTCCATGCAAACCTTGCATGCAAAAGCAAAGAGCCCAGTTCCATTATCGTACGAGAGAGATCTGAAATCCTCATCCCACATATAAGTTGTCCTCCTGTGACTCTCTGGCTGGTGTCCAATGACATGCATCAGGATCAGAGCTCACCAAGGATTGATGGACAGGCATTTTGTCAAGTGGATTACAGAGTACAGAGCTATCAAAGACTTCCTTTATAGCTGATGCTTCAAATGCTGTTTCCCTTGACATATTTTCTGATTTGAAACACAGACTGCATTTTCCTTACCCTGCAGTGAAAGGTAAATTAACGCTCAAGCCACAGGAAAATAAAAATAAACATTCTGTCTCAACACAACATTATACCAGGGCATAGCTTCACATGATTTGCATCACAGAACACCGCACTAAATCTTGCACAGTTGCTTTAATCGCTCTCCAAAACCCCCTTCCCAAGATTCAGACACCAGATCTGTCTCATTGGGTTTCGCAGTTGCACAAATGAAAGATTGGTCATAGCAGGGCAAAGGTTCCAGTAATAGTGCATGATATGATACCTCCTAGACAGCAACTTCCTATTGACACCCACAAAGCCTTTCTATTCTAGGGAAACGCTGACACCACAAGTTGTAATGCTGGCACATAACCACACTGGCATGTGAATGGCAGCTACAGATGGTTATCTACTTTCCATGTATAACAATGTGCATCAGGAATAGGCAGCCTTTGGCACTCCAGCTGTTGTGATACTGCAAATCCCATCATGCTCCAAAAGCATAGACAAAGCAGATACCTGCCAAGCATGATGGAACATGTTGTTTCACGACACCTGGAGTACCGCAGGTACTCATTAAAAAGATAAAAAAAAGGTTATAGCTTTCCACTTTTACCCTGATATTTCTACAGAGACTAGTACATTTTATATCTCCACCTTTGCTGCAGTTGCTGTATTCACTTGCATTTTCTCTACCAGCATCTGGAATTTTTATTCCACTATCTTAAATGTAATTTGTGCTAGACACTTGTTATCTTATCAGGTCATCCAACAAGCCAGAGAAAAGCTGGGTACACACTACATGGTTTACACCGCATTATTGTGCAGATCAAGTAATAAACAAGTGTTTGAAACCATATCGTGTAAGTGTGTACACATGATCATTGCAAAGTACATATCGTATTAGCAGACCATTCAAAACCTCCAATTTTACCACTCGAACAACGTAAATTCCAACTGTTCCTACCCTCTTGCAAACCAATTCTCCCTCCTCTTAAGCATATGCAAACATGCCGGACCAGATTCAGACTTAAGAAGGATCTTATAATTGAGAGGAAGGTTACAACTGGGCAAAACCATGTTTATTTCAGGGGGAGTCAAGGTAATTGTATTCTTTGCATGCAGGGATATATCTTTGACTTGCTTACTGCACACAGATACTGACCAGCTTTACTTTTAAACTGTTATGTAGACTTGGGCTAGGAAACGCCACCTCTCAACTCTAATACTGTTTGCAGAGGAGTCATATTTCATCTGTTACAATCAACATGGTTTAGTCTAGGAGTAACTTTCCTCTCTTAGGACCTGATTCACACTTAAGAATCTTCTTAAAATAAGAACTTAAAGTCACACCTGGGCTAAACCATGTTGATTGCAGGGCAGTCATATTTCATCTGTTGCAAACAGTACTAATGTTGATATTTCCCTGCCCAAGTTTAAATAACAGTGTGACAGTAAAGCTGGTCAGTATCTGTGTGCAATAAGCAATTCAAAGATATCTTCCTGCATGCAAAGAATACAATTAATTCCCCCTGCAATCAACATGGTTTTACCCAGGAGTGACTTTAAGTTCTAATTTTAAGAAGATTCTTAAGTGTGAATCGGGTCCTTAATTTCAAGCTCCTTCTTAAGTCTGAATCAGGCCCGCAGTGTGTACCCAGCTTAACCCTTCTCTTAGGATAGTGGACATGAATTGTTTGTATGTCGATCACCTTCCCCAATCTTGATAAATATTTAAACCCTTTAACATCCTATAAATAAAAGGGTAATGATCAAAATGTTGAATCCAATTGAAACCTGTTGCTCACAACTATCTATATGTGTAACTGAGATATATATCTCTCTCTTTCGTAGTGAAAAAAATATTACTGTCAGGTTCCTACTACCATCTATGGGGAATTCCAGTGCGTAGCTGTTGCATGTGCTTGAGCTGTGCTCTGTGACAGCTACTAAAAACACACAATACCTCCTGATAAACCAGCGCATTCCTCAGCGGAATGGTTTTTGCTGCTGCTGAGGGTTGCAGAATGAAAATCACTTCCAACTGCATGTCAGCCATACCTAATGTGTTGTGAAAACCATTGAAAAGAAGCAATGGACTAAAAGAATATTAATAACTAGAATGGAGGCAGGCATTACACTTCAGATTCATATCACAGTTCAGGGGTCACAGGATCAGATTATAACATTAGTATGCAGATCTCCAGGGCATTCTCAAATGTGTCCTGAAATATTAAAATGAGCAAAACCCAGAAAGAGCCATCAGCACTGAACCACAACAAACCAGTGGCCAACAGCATGTCCAGCCTCCATTAGAGGCTCTGTTTCTGATTCTCTTTGCTATCAAGCAGATAATAAGGCAATACTATACACAGCAGGGACGACACTGCAATGTTCTCTTGGGTTCCATTTGCCAGTATGAAACACTGATTTCCAAAATACAAACAGACGACAGCTATTTAAAAAATCTGCTTAATTAGAAAGTTTTATAATGAATAGGTAAGTATGCCAAATTTATTTTTCGTCAACATACCCATTCATTGCCTTTCTGACATACGGCGTAACACCAACCGCACCGGACAGGTTAGTGTACAAGGGGAGTCTTTGTGTTAGGCTGCCGGGAGTGGATAAAACATAGAAGGGGAGGAGTCTTAGGGTTAGGCTGCAGGGAAGAGATGGATCAGAGAAGGGGAAGATTATGGATTGCACCATCTTGTCGGTGTTGGCTATTGAGACGTTCAACTTTACAAATGTCTAAAATATCCTGTATTGAACCAATCGGGCTGGGAAGATATGTAATTCATGCATGTTCTCTACCTAATTTAATGTTATCCCTGAGATGTGATACGTTCTTACTTGCCATGCTTGAGCTGTCTTTTGTATTGTGAAAATGTGAAAACTCAATAAAAAGTTTGGAAAAAAAAAAAAAAAAAAAAAAATATATATATATATATATAAATGATATATGTTTTATATTATTTTAGCCAGGGATTAATTAGATGAGTGCGCTATATTAGTGGCCCTTGCTGTCTTATTTTTCTGTTCATTACAATCAGGTCCGAACAGCACCATCTGCCCTATGAAGTGTTCGGGGAATTTGGGCTTGGGATCTTCAATTTCCTCACTCCCGCAAGGCAGGAACGGAAAACTGTCCTGTCGCAAAAGGACCGTTCTTACCACCGAACCACACATTGGGCCGGATCCAGAACTATGTCAGTCTTCCTTAGACGGACATAGTTCAATAAACAGTAGCTACTGCGCATACGCAGTAGCTATTGTACGTAATCTGCGTATCGTTTCGATACGTAGATTGCGTATATGCGTGGATCCGGCCCATTGTCCTCTCCTGTCCGCCTGTATGTGGCACTTTTGCCCATCAGCTTAATTTTTCTGGTGATTTATCTACTTGCATTCCATCCAGAGGAAGTCTTCAGTAAGATTAAGACAACCTCATTTCCAGTTCACTAAGAAAGGCATCACAAGGTTTATTCTTCAAAAACGGTTCAAGATATTCCATATATACTGTGTCAATCACATTATGTATCTTCTTCCTGAACACCTTCCTGAAGGTGGACACAAAAGGGAAGACTCAGGGTCTTGTTTATGCATTTTGTACCTGTGCACTTTGTGTGATCTCCTCTCTCTCTTTCACGGACATGTAGGCCAAGGCATCTGTGGGTTCCCTTTCACATGGGTCATACAGGCCTGGCCCACCTAAATGAAATACAACATATATACGATCAAGGATTTTATTCTGAATACATTTAAAAAAAACGTGGCAACTTTCTTAGTACAACAAAAATGATACAAATACAATAACAACAGTTTATACATTCAGATCTATGTTGTTCTCGCTTACATCTTCAATATGACAACGTCCAATATTAGAAGATGGTTGCCATGTAAGGAAATAATACATTAAAGTATAACGGCTAGTTTAAATATGAACTTCTATATTTGCTTGTCTTTTACATCCATTATATGCTGCAAGACTTTCTAAAATAAGAAAAGTAATCTCCTGTGGTAAAACTCTGTTACAATTGATTGTCTTAATAAACAACATCTGTAATGTTTCTGCAATGACAGCTTTCTGTATGGGATTACAACAACAGTATAAAAACCTCTTGTCTCCCACTGAACCTGCAATTTGGCCTGTCATACGAGTGACCAAACAAGCCACAGAATTATCTGTTCAGTAATTGTCTAACTGGCGGATTTTCCAAGTGTTCGGAGAGCCTGTCTGTGATTTTCCCTTCATGAAATAGTTTCTCCCTACCACGGGAAAAGGTCTCAGCATTCTTCTGCTGCATGTTACATTATTGAGAAAAGGCTTACCAGGCAAAATGATGCCAAATGCCAGACACTCCATGACTCTTCGTAACGCTTCCCCTGCACCCAGCGGTCTATTACATGTTCCTATTGCTTTTTCACATATGAGTTCCAATGGCTGGGAGAAATAGGAGGCAGAATGTGAATCACAAGGTCTTCAACACACTAGAATACTATATTCCGCAAGTTGAACCCCTAATGTACACTGCTGATAAATATAGAAATATTTTAACATTTTATAAATATAAATTAAACAAAAGTTTAAAACCATCTAAAAATAGTGTAAAACTAGACTTTTATTAACAGGTCAAAAAAACTACTATGTAGGTGCTGAAGACATGTAAAAGAAAACACAGTGTAGGCACAAATTCATTGCTGGAGGCCATACGATTGGTTAGATCAGAAGTGACACTTACCCATCCTTTCAGCCGGGCCCAGGTGGGTACTCTGTTGCACAAATCTCGCAGAATGCGCAGTACAATTACACAAGATTTTAATCCATTTGCTCTTGCCTGGAATAGATAAAATGGTTCCAGTTCTACTGCTGTGCTCATTGTTTTACCCCATCCTACAAAAGGCCTCGGACAGATTCTTTAATGGGATTACTGAGTAGTAAATGATTAAGTTCATGCAAAGAAAATTTACAGAAATGACAAAACATCCATGTTTAGAAAGGTCAGGCTTTAAATAGAACTGAAAAGCTTCATGTAAAGATTGCTTTTGTAGCCTCATGATAATGTGTGGGCTAGCACTACCGAATCTAAGCCCCTTCCAAACAGCATTAGTGCCACCTGTGGGCTGCCCGGGTGGCCATTGCACTGGGTGTAATGTGCTTGAATTTGTTGAATTGGTTGCCAGTTGTGTGTGATCAACACATTTAACAACTCATTGGCTGGTAAACATGAATGATCTCCAGTAGGCCACATAGACAGCGCAACCGTGTTTCAATAGTAAAAATAGTATTACATACTACTCAGGTCTTTGAAAATTAATTACAGTACATGAATTCATAATGAAACCAAATAAAAACCTCATAAGGCTACAATAACAATAAGGTAAGAACAAATAGCCAACCTGAAACCATTTGGCATGTCGAAGAGACGCCAAGGCGTTCAGGCATTTCTGCCTGTCCAATAAGTCCGGAGGATCTTTCATCGCAACATTTTCTACTGATAAGATGGGATAAAAAAAAAAGACAGATACAATTTGACCAAGGGGATTCTGTCACAGGAAGAGTATGGCAGCATCTGAACAAGCTAATAAGACTCCCAGAGAAACTGAATGGTTCACAAAAGTGCACGGCGGTTATATTATTCAAAGGCCATTCAAGTAGTAATGTGCAACACAAAGCAAAGGATGCATTCACTTCCAGTTTACAAAATCGATAACAGCTATGTACCATCTGGGATCTTATTAAAAAATGCACAACATATTTCAGGACGCAAAAATAGGCTCATAGCACTTCTTGACCCTTCCTGTAACAGTCATTGTAATATTGTGCTCCATTCCCATGTGTCAAGAAATTACATTTATTAGTGGTATTTACTTTAGGATGGGGGTGGTGACCTCACAGGTGCGTTTGAATTTACTCTAATGTAACTAAGGAAACGTAGTGAGAATTTCACACAAAGACCTGCAGTAGATGCACATTTACTCACTTCTATGTCCACAGCACATTAATATCATATAATATATTATTTTTTTTCTCCCTACAGCAATGTTGAAATGAAAGCTATAAATCTAAATGGTTAAGATTGCAGGCTTAAAACCTTTGGCTCTACCAATTTCTCATTTGCAGTGTTTTCATGAAGAGGTTTTATCCATCATAATGTGAGCAGTCATTATAGCTCGAGGAAACACAAGGCATTAACCGTGGGTATATCAGCAGAATATTCAAGCTTCCCTTGTGTGTAGAAATATCACTGAAGTTACTGTCACTAAGGTTCAGCCCCAACTTCTGGGGTAAATCTGTGTCCTTTCGAAGAAAGCCACTATGAAACTGCAAAAGTGGCTATTAATGTTATACAAATGATCTCTTTTGGGTAAAATTTTAGTGGGGCAGAATCTAGTTCACCATATTTTAACTGAAAGCTGTGTTATTAGTGCAATTTACATCTATCTAATCCCTTCATAAAGAGGGTTTAATACTTTAGATTTTTTTTTGTTGTCGACTACAAAAAGAGAGGTTTCCATCAAACAAACCCAAAGTTTAATGGTGCCAAAAGAACCAATGGCCAACTGCCCACATACATACACACACACACACAAAGTGCATAGCCAATGCATTCAATTTTTTTCCCATAATAAGGAATGAATGGCTTCCTTGCTGCAGCTCACGTCTAGAATGTGTCTCCTTTATGGTAATGTAAAAACCTTTCTTTCTGCAGTCTGGAAGATATATATGCCGTTTCAATACATTTTTCTCAACTGAGGGGAAATAAGCAATACATAAACACACAGAATTTCAGCCCTATTTCTAGCTACTTGTATATGCTGATCAGATCTGATGGAGGGTGTGTGTCTAGTCAAATCCAATCTGACAAAGGAAGGAAGCATTAAACAATGTGTGCAGACTTAAAAGGGGGACTAAAAATGGCTCTTTTATTTTAGATTGTAATTTTTTTCTGCTAGTCTAGCGCTGAGCACTAAGTCTGTATCTCGTTAGTGTCCCTCATTAACGAAGCTCACAGGTTGATAGCTAAAACATCAAAATGAAATCATGCCTTCTAAAAATGATCAAACACTGAAAGATTCCAATCATTAATATTGCATTGTTTAGAGATCCAGGATTCATTGCTGAGAGTGTGCTGGGAAGGAATGGCGCTTTGCAATATCTCCATTTCTCTGTATTTGGATTTTATTGTGCATAAATGTTTTGCCTGAGGTTGATAGTCAGAAGTGCTACAGACTTATTTTCCATCCTGACGAACTCCACAGCAGATGTTTGCATTGCATTATTTGTTGCTAACATGTTCAAGACATCACAGAGCTCCGATTAGATACTCTTCTGTAAACGTGATCGGCAAACGTTTAAAGGTACAGTCCCACAAACAATGCAGAGAAAAGTACGTGGCGAAAGAAATAAAGAGAGATAACTGAACTTTACGGTTACATGCAGATATCCTCCTACAACCATTAATGCTGATATATGACAAAAAATGCCATATGACAAAGGGAAAAAAAAAAATCAAGGAAAATCCTAAGGAAAAACAATTGATCCAATCAATAACTTTTTTTTTTAATTAAAGCTTTGGGTCAGTGGCTGGGAGTTTCTTACATTATACTAGCTAAAAAAAAAGCTGGAGCGGAATGTGACAAATGAGTTCAAATTTACATAATATTATTGCAGACATTATGCACTGTGACTTATGGTGCATGTCAATGCTGAACAATACAACTATGTTAATCATATCATTACTGTAAATCAAATTAAATGGATGTTTGATGGGATATTCAGTACAACTACATATATGCAGCAGTTCAGGACAGGCCTAATAAGTTTACAGCACTCCGTAAAGGGATCCAATGGTTTATAGCAGGCCTGGTCAACTAGTGGCGCTCCAGGTGATCTAAAGCTACAAGTAGCAGTTTGCTTTGCCAGGTAGCAGATATGTCTGTGTAGAGTGTGGCTTACTGGTACAATGGCAGCTGAATGGAGCCTTGCCGGCAGTCTCCATTTGATAAAGCGGCGGTAATGCAACTTCTGCAGTCACAAAGAGTCATCCGCTAACAGGTGTTTTCACCTGACCCTACCCTTCCGTTTCCCGCAGCCTAAGCCTAACCTTTCCCTTCTTCAGTCCTAACCCTCCATACCGCACAGCCTAACCTTAACTTCCCTTTCAGCCCTAACCCTATACCCGCTGCAGCCTATGGCTATTGGGAATGGGAAAATAGGTACCCATTTATCAATAGCAACATTTTATGTGCAGACGTTTCCGCACAATGATACAGCAGCCATTCAGTATTTAGAGCATACTGGTACTTGTAGTTTCACAACACCTGGAAAGTCACCAATTGGCCAGACCTGGTTTATGAGGCAATAGCATGTAGCATCTTTAACCTGCATTAATACATTTTAGATGTATTAGATTAGAGGCCTCTCTGCGGATGTTATTAACCCACTAAATGACAGGAGCCAAACTCCAAATCCAAATTTGTAGGACTGTACCTTTAAATAGGAAGTTCGAGGACAGCTTGCAAAGCACATGGATTTAGCCATTTCATTTCAATGTGAACATCTGCTCTAAGTTCACATATAAATTGGAAATAACTACAGTAAATGAGTGGTTATGAAGAACTGAAAACACAAACTGAAAGGCTGCAGAATGTGCTAGTCTCTAGAACACAGAAATCACAACTTTTGGGGTGCAATTTAAAAGCCTTTGTGTTGCAAGATCGTTGAATAGGGTCCTGATTATAATGGCTGGAAGATATCCAGAGTAGCACTGGGAGACGCAGAGTTAAATATACTTTGGAAACATCTTGTTTCATAGTTTGAACTGACACAATCTTCATCTATATGAAGACATTGAAGACAAATGTTTTTAAATAAACCGCTATTGCTCCGAGATAAAGTTATTAAACCCTAAAGAACAAAACACATTAGATCGAATCTAGGCTGATAAAAAAGTGGCATTTTCCGCTCTTTGCAAGCATAAACAGCCCAGATCATGAAAACACGGGGGTAGTATCCTACAGATGCCGGATGAAATGTGTAAGGGAAACAGCCTAGATGGAAGGTGAGGCGTTTATATATTACAATATGGGTGTCCTGAACCCTAACCAGACTTCCATGGCGTGCCCATTTTAAAGGATTGTAAGTTCCCCTGTGTTCAAAGCACTGAGTGGATTCGGAGACTGGTGCGTATTTCTTAGTACTTCAGATGGCTGTATCTGAATAATGTTGTGACGAACGTGAAAGTTTAAGGTTTTCTTGTCTAGGGTGGAGTGAATTCATTTCTAATCTATGAAAAATCTATAAATAATGTATGCATGTGTAACTACCCCCCTCTTCGCCCCCAAAAAATGCATGTCTAAACGACCAAAATATTTAAGCTTCCTACATGTTAAAGGAACTACAAAAATTTCCGGTACAATTAAAGTTTTTTTTTTGTTTTTTTTTTTTTAAACAATTATAATTCAGATCGCATGATAAAGATTGAACTATATTGGGTAAGTGTGTACTTTGCAATGTCATCAAGCAATGTCTGATAGTTCCAAAGCAAGAGACATTGTTTGATCATGATGGCAGCAAAAAATAATATACACGCAGAGCTGCCGGTATCATGTGTATGGATGAATCGCCATGCTTGTCAGGACTGAATGTCATCTAGTAAGTCTCATTTAAAACTATTGTGGAAAAGTCTCAGCGTGTACCCACCTTTATTCTGTGGATATTATTTGACCAATCTACTCTGTTTGCATTAATAATTGTGCAAGTTCATTGGATATTTTTTATACTTTTCTGTTATTTCTATGTCAAATTTGAACACAAATGTTTGTGCATTTCTTAAATTGTAAATTTGGATAAATGGTGTGTTTATGTGTGTCTGTGAGTGAGTGAGTGTGTGTATGTATGTGTGTCAGTGAGTGAGTGTGTGTATGTATGTATGTATGTGAGTGAGTGAGTGAGAGTGAAAGTCTGTGTGTAATAAGAAGGCAGGCTGGACCTAGCACATGCTAATGTGTGGCTGCCATGAAGTGAAGCCGCTTTCTGATGCAGGGCCGAGCACTTTTTGACAGGCTCACAAAGTGCATGGTGTGGATTTAGTTAAACATTTAGTAAACAAGGTTCTAAACAAGCCCAGAGCAGACACCTGGGAACTAATACAGCACTCAGCTGACATTTCCTGTGAACAGGTTACATTTCTGCCATATCCCTGACACTTCTGATGTTGCTCAGTAGCATATATCGGTCTCGACAAAGCAGCTTGCGTAGAAATGTGGAAAAAAGTAAGTTCTGCTTCTGTCTCCCAGTGTACAGTGGTATATCAAACATATTGATCACTGCTTAGCACAGCATTTTGGTGCAGCCAGTCAGCACCTGTGTGCAGAATCCTATCAAAAGTACACATGAAAGGATCATGGGGTGAGGGAAAGAAGAAAACAGACTTGCATCAGACTGTCTTGTACATTAACATCATTAGAATGAAGTGTCTTCATGCTCTGCTTGGGTTTTAGGCCCAGACTTGTTCACAGGGGCCAGAATTTTGATTAACAGCTCATATGATCAGGAACCAGTTGCACTTGCCTGAATGAGTTAAAGCAATATACTTTTCACACTTTAAGAGAGAGAGAGAATTTAAAAAGCTATGTATAATGCCTGAATATTTGCTTAGTGTAATAAATGTATTAGTGAAAAGGGGCCTGATCCAGACCTACGAAGCCCGCCATTAAAAAACCCGATCTGTGCATGCGCCGGCCAGATGTCGGCCAGCGGCAACGCCCGCTCGAGGATCGAGCATCTGTAGTAGCAGCGTAGTAACGGCTGAGGCGGCGTTCCTCGCCGTTACTATGCAAAGGTTAGTGTAGGTAGGCGGGGGGGAAATAGGGTAATGAGGGAGGGGTTTTAGTAAAAGAGCTACAGTCCCAGCATATTTACCCTCGCTTACGCCGGCTAAAGTTAGGGTAGCCTTCATCCGGCAAAAGCGAGGGTAAATACACAGAGACAGGGGGGGGTGTCTGGGGGAGTGCATGCCGATACGCTGTGTTTTAGTAAGTACAGTGCATCGGCGTAGGTCTGGATCAGGCCCAAGGTCTGTAACAATTATATAATAATCAATAAACAAATGACACTACATCACTAATATTAAATAATAGGATTGTACACGAAATGTAGATAATTACATTACTTGAATAAAATTACATTAGTTCACATATATTAGCACAATAATAGTCTACTATTATATTATTATTATAACATTGGGCCTAATTCAGACTTAAGAAGGAGCTTCAAAATAAGAGAGGAAAGTTACTCCTGGGATAAACCATGTTGATTACAGGGGAGTCAAATTTTATCTGTTGCAATAAGTATTAGAGTTGAGAGGTGATGTTTCCTATCCCAAGTCTAAATAGCAGTGTGATAGTAAAGCTGGTCAGTATCTGTGTGCAGTAACCAATTCAAAGATATATCCCTGCATGCAAAGAATACAATTAACTTGACTCCCCTTGCAATCAACCTGGTTTAGCATAGGAGTAACTTTCCTCTCTTAACTTAAGCTCCTTCTTAAATCTGGATCAGGCCCATTGCCTTAATCTTCTGTAACATAGAACCAGATCCAGACTTCTGATGGGGAAAGACAGGACAGAATACAGAATCAGATTCATCTAAGCGTCCCTTGCTGTGTCTAGACTACCGTGCAGTCACCATTTCTTCTGTCAGAAATCCTTAGATCACACCATGATCAAAAATCTGGATCTGGTCCAGAAATGTGATGTTATCGCTTCAGTGTGCTTTAGAAAAGCAAATAGTAATATGTAATATATTATGTAGGATAAAAGTCTCCATGTATCTTGCTACTTGGATTAGCAGCTTTTCTGGTTTTGATTGGTCAGAGGTTTTTGCCACTGTGCATTTCCTCTAGGAATGGTATTTTTGATTTGTGAGCAGTGATATTAAAGCATAAACACTCAAACATGTCACTAAACAATGAACAGACACAGAATATCCTTGTAAAGAGATATTTTAGGAGAAATGTTTATGGTAAGGGCAACAGGCACATGTGCATTAAGGTCCCGATCACTACAGAGCAAATACTAATCAGGTCAGCCCATGAAGACACAAGCATCATTCTGACTGCATGAAATACACACAGGACAGGTCCACTGCACCTACGCTGCTTGGTGTTGTTAGGATATAGATTAGCATAGTCAAAAACCATACCTCGGGAAATATTGGTCAGTTATACCCATATGATGGATGCATGATTTAAACAGGTATATAATATAAGGGAATACAGATACAATGCATGAGCATTAAAATAAAATAAGAAAAGTGGGGTAGGGTGTATGTGAATACTTATAGGCATTGTTAATCAGCTTGAACTATTACAATCACAATAAATCTGAATCATGACACATCGCATGTGGAAAAAGAAAATAAAAAAGCAGTTCCTTAGAAAAGATTTTACATTGTGAATTGCCTGTGCTTTCCACACGTCAGGAGCTTGCCCAGGAAAAGGTAAAACGTATTCCGGTAGCTGCTGATGAACTGAATCCTTAATAGTCTACATCCTGCCATGTTTGAACGCGTGTATAGAAATAATGACATACATACACATTGCAATTATTGCAAGGTACTTCTTACTGTTTTAATGTATTTCCAATGCTATCATTTTTTAGAAGCATATGTAGATGGACTTGTATAGAAAATAGTTTTGAATAGCTCACAGAGGGGTCTGTGCATTTTATTAGAAATAGCATATTTGGTGTAGTATCTGCATTCCCCTAAAAGTGCATACAATGTATTGAATGCAACCAATATGTTCTATTTGATGCATGGAAGAATGTAAACAAATAACTTCTTTCATTAGCTATGATTCTTCCCAGATGGTCCCATTGACTTTTAAACTGACCAACATTTGACACTGTATAGCGGATGTTTGTGGGAAGGACAGAGAGTAGAGGGTGGGGCTAGAGATGGGAGGAGCGACAGGGAGTCCATCTTGCCCAGGTGGGCTGGCTGCCTCAGTTGTCATGACAGAGTGTGGCCTGTTGGTCAAAGGTCTGACATAGGTCCAGTGTTGCTTGGCAAGTTTGTAGGGACAGGCTTGGGAAGCTGAAGCAAATGTTACAGGTCATAAAATGAAGAGGGGGGAAACAAAAAAAAAACAAGAGAAATAAAAATAAAGAAAATCATGACCACATTAGTTTTATGTTACTTATGACTTACCCAACCTCATAGCTGCTATGAACACATTAGGAAAACGTTCCTTTAAATTTTGTTGAAACAAATGAAAATCAGTCAGTCAATCTGGTAAAGAGGATCTGCACTGTGACTATCTGGGAGGCGGATTAAATTTCAATCACAAAATACTCAAGATTAAGTGTTATTAGGAGGCTAAGGAACAGCACTGAGGTTGTGTAACAGAATCTGTTCAATACCATAAACTGAGAGACTTTAAAATAAGTAACATGTACAATATTCAAATTATAGACCGCTTAAATGCACATTTCAGTAGCAGCGAACCAATGAGAAAATGCAGACAAGTCCTTAGACACAGAGCATATAACTTATTAAATAGGACACTTTGGAGTGAGGTTTAGTGTACACTGCGAAACAACCTGCGTCTCACAACAACTGACAGATGAAAACCCAAGTACCTCCACCTGCTCCGTCTTCCTCTTCTCTGAACAATGGGGATGCAAGTATAACTTTAAGGGTTAGCTTGGGCTCCTTTGAGTTTTGTATGACTATTGATGCATCCTCTACGCAGTGCTCCACTTGGTAAGCCTCTTCTGTTAGTTTCTGAAAAGGACAAATAAGAAGATAATGAAATAACCGCTTGTGGCAACAAAGGAAATCGTATATAGAGGAAGCCTTGAACAGTTTGCTTAGACACGAAGTAAGAACTGTAAAAATAACCACACTGAGGAATTAAGAAACAAGTCCAATTACATATGGCTCACATTTCTACCTATTTTAAAGGCACAGTCACATGTGTAAGTCTCTGCTGATATGTCAAACTAAAATGTTCCCAAACCTCCATATTTATGTAACCAGGAACTGTGCGGTGCTTTCACGAGGCAGGTTTATGCAGCTGCCCAGGGTGCCAGGCTGTGGGAACATGGAGATGCTCAGAGGCATTAACACTGGTGGCCACTGTGGAACACACAAGCAGCCACCATTCAGCTAATCCCGTGACAGCTTGTGTTTTTAGGATCTGATACTCTGCTAATCACCTGTAGCAACACTTCCTTGTACTGCTTAGCCAATCAGCTGTAAGGGAAAAAGTGCTGGAAAAAGGGGTTCAGCTAAGCCAGAGGAATGTAGTACAGTACCGTGCCTTTGAAGCAGTACAAGTAATCAATTCTAAGGGTGGATGGGGACAGTAGTGGGCTTTGTCTAAGGTGTACAGGGTCCTAGCAGAGGCCATGTATGTAACACATGGCCCTGTGGGGTCCCTGAGCCAGTTAGGTAACTGGTCACCCTTTCCAGATATAATCTCACCCCGCTGAAGTATAAGAGAAAGAAAAGGTCTTTTATACACTGATAACTAGTGTCATTTTTCCTGTATCCCCTATGAACCAGCCCAAAGAGTTAATTCTGTAGCTGCATCTTACCTGGATTTGTAGAGGAAGGTTGTCTCTCACAGTCACTAATAAGCTCTCTGTTGGTTTTTCTTTGCACAGAAGTACCAGTTCCAGCTCCATATCATCCTTAATGAGCAAACCTTTGGCAACCAGGCCAATTCTCATGACTCCACATAGCACCCGACCACTCTCATCCCTGAAAAACAAGGCATGTGTGATGAGCATTCACAATTCTTACATTCTAACCCTGCTCAATAGGGTTTCATGGTAACGGTTTCATGTGTCACTTTTGGCTTATGGGGTTTTTGTTTATTTAAAAACACATCAGAGGACCAAACTCAGGCATCACTGAAATTACCATATATCTAGCTCATTGCCAAACTTGAAAGTCCAGCAGAACAACAAGATATACTGTAGCTAAAAGCCAAAATGCATTGAAAATGTCAAAGGTTCAGAGTTAAGAGCTGGAATCTGAATCATAAAAAGATGTAGAGACTATTATGCAATTAAATAAAATATAAAACATAGCACTGCCTCATATACATAATAATTTTGAAAAGAACTTGACAAGTAGGTTTTCCATAAAATAGTACATAAATAAAAAAAAACAGTGCTGCAATGTGGGACGTGGATAACAGGTAATATGTGTTACAAATACCACTTTCACATCTCCGCCTCAGTAATAAACCGGGTCTGTGAACTCGGGATATTGCTGTATCAAAAGATCATTCCATGGTCACAGACCCTGTTTCACACTGCAGAGTTTAGCCAGGTCTGCCCTGGCAGGGGTGTGAGTCTTCCCACTGTGTAATTTGTTTACTATTGACAATCAAGTGCTTTCTGTGCAACCCGGGTTGAAAAACCCGGCTCGCACCTTTCTTAATGCACCCCAACCCGTGTCACAGCCAGGAATAACCCTTCTTTTCTCCTGGGTCATTAAATCCAGGTCGAGGCACTCAGGAACATTCACCACACACCTCAACCCAGGTCATTGGACATTGTCCCAGCAATAATCCAGGTTTTTGAAGGTGATGTGAGAGGGGTATTAATTGGTCATTCACTTGCATAATGTAAAAACAAAAACAAAAAAGAAAGCAATTATACATTTGCTGTAAATGTCAAAAATAAACATGGCATCTGTAGGTGATGCATTGAACTACGGAGATTTATCATATGTATATGCACACTGCCTGACAATGGTTTAAATAAAAGAATCTGTCTGCTGTAAAATTAACAAAAGAAACAGACTTAGCCTAAATATTAAATATGGAACATTTGGTATGCAGGTTTATATTATAATATTTGGGCAGAGGAATCGGCTTTCTTAACATATTTCTTGAGATACAATTAGCTATACATCATTTTTGAGGTAAAGACACATGGAAATCCTTTCAAAGATCATAAAAATGAAAGATATCCTGTTATCTTTGTACTTATTTTTAAGAAACTAAATTTTTTAACATTAAACATTTTTTAGAGGAAACATTAATTTAAAGGAAATACAAGTATGTATGGATAGACACAGTAAAAAAGTGGTAAGCAAAATTGTCTTGTGTCGTTTGTGGGGCTATTATTTATTTCACATCAGGTTACAGAATCCCACAGGGAAGATCATTCTACCTGAGCTATGAATAATAGGCTACTCACAGCGGATAGTGCTTAGCCTGCAGGAAGCAGTACGTGAGCCTGTCTCTAAGTACACTAAAATAAGACGCACATCTGCTGTGTCAGCATTGTCCCCTGCACTTAGGCGCGCAGATGGGGGACTTGCAACCAGGCATATTACATTTTATTTAGTAATGCAAAATAACGTCAAACAAAAAACAATAACCTGCCCATGAAACCAACAGTGTGGCAATTAAAATCATCATTATCTTAACCCTTTTCAAGTTTGAAATAAAGTATACCACTAAGCAATACAAACACAGAACACACTGAGCACAAGGAACAAAGGACAGTATTTATTTAATTTTTTTTTAATGACGCTTAAACGTAGGGATGTTGTCGGTAGCAACACCTCCATGTTTCCAGTTTAGAAGAGTCATTAAATATACCCCAAAGACTAGATCACATTCATGGCACAAAATGGCCTCCAGAGGTGCAATTACTGTGTAATACACCAAAAAAAATAATTTTATTTGTCTTCATGGATACTCCTCTATAATGACCCACCTGGTGCAGTAGAGAAATGGCTACCCAGCACCTCTATAAGAATCTGACTTTTACATTCAAGTTCAGGATGTGCAAAATGAAGGAAGACATCAGCACTAGACAGGTAAGTATAAATGGCACAGCTGTGGCAAGTCCACACTGCACTGAAGATATTGCACTGTATAGTATTTTATTTCACATTTATTTTACGTTTCAACTTCTCAACTGCCAAGTACTGAATGAGTGCTTGATTCTACACTTCAAGTAATTGAAGCTGTAAATTATTATTATTGTTGTTGTTTTATGTACCTTGTATTTAGCCACTGAGGGAAGTAAAAGCATAGATTAGCAGGCAGTCCACATAGACCATAAGCAAGAAGCAGCAGTCATTGTGGTAGGGGAATGGGATTTTTTGTTTTAATTGGAATCTACTGTTTCAGATCATCTCGGAGACACAGAGGACCAGACTTAGGAAAAGGGGGCATTTTCCTAGCATTGGAAGATGCACTCTATTTGCCAGAGAGAACGCGCTAGCAATTCATTCCTAAGACAGATCTGAATACAGAGTTCCATCCTGGGATCATACCTGATGGAAAGTGATTCCACTATGTGGGAGGGGGAAGGTGTGGTAACAGTACAGTGAGGGGGGGGGGCTAAGAGCCCTCCACAATATTTAGACTTCTGCTTTAAAGCAGGGTCCACAGATCATATTTTAGTACACGTGAGAGGATCATCCTCACCTCGGCTACACATAAGACTGGATGCAGTGGGGATTAAACACTGGATCCTTAATACTACCACCCTCAGAGCTCGGAGTGCAGTGGAGCTGGAAGTCTGGATCCAGTCCAGAGTTATCATTGCTAGGAAAACAAAAATCATAAACAAATGCTCCTCCAGTGAACCTATAAAACAGGCATTGGCAATCTTCGGCAATCCAGGTGCTGTGAAACTACAACTTGTGCACCTGCTGTATAATTACCTTATAGATTGATTTGAGCAACCTCCATCTTGGAAACTACAGCTTGAAGCAAGCTCCAGCAGAACAGGCATAGCTGATAGCTCACAAAGCATGATGGGACTTTGTAGACACCTGGAGCGCCTCAAGTTGCCCATGCCTGCTAAAAAGAAGCAACAGAAGTTGCATGATCATTGATATATGTGGTGACAGAGCTCTTGTGGTTAGCAGTGCAAAAAGAAAGGAGGCTAATAGAATGGTTTAATGGCATGGGAAGCAAGGTTTGCATTGTACACAAGCTGTCTAAACTAAGGCCTATATTTTACACTATCCACCAGGACTTGTGTCAGTCTGTTATAGTAGCTCATGAAAACATGAAGGAAACACATTTGCATTCATCTTCAAATGAAGGGCATACACTGGCTACAGCAGTTACACAAACCTGCATAAGGGCTTAAGTGTTTATATGCGAGGGGATTACCATTAATTATGTAGAGTACTTTGTACATAGTACTCCGATCATTACAGGGGTGAAACAGGTCAGTAAACTCCATGCTAAGTATGTGGCCCTGCCAGAAGCCGTTTCACCTGTTCAATATTTAGACTGTTATTCTTCATTTCTTAGGGAACGGTTATCCTTTACAAAAGAAATCATTAAAAATATTAGAAGCAAGTTGTTAATTGGAACCACACATAACACAGAATCAATTCAAGCTATTCACGACAAGCTATTCTTATTAATAAATACATTTCTGAAACATAACTAGCACAATTTCTGCCTAGACATCACGGAAAAGCAATTGCTAGATTTGTATCCTTTGATTTTCTCAGCGATTTAATTTTACATTATCCTCAACTGGTTTTTGACCAACAATCACATTCAAAACCTATTTAGTTGTTGTATATATGTTACTTCTATTACGCCAAACAACCACAAATATTCTTTCCGCTGTGTTTGCTATGTGCAACTAGAATAATCATAATAATACAGAGATGAAAATTGACTGATTTTCTTGGCTGCCAATAGAGCCACTAAAATATCTGTTTTTCCTCATGACCTCTCCCTCATGAGGTTACATAGATATGCTTCTGTTACAACTCTGCCGGTCCCAGGGGAAAGGAGTGAAAAATCCACCAGCTAGGCACGGAGGGACTTTTTTTTTTCCTATCATAGTATTGGAGTCTATTTTCGCCCTTATCATACATCTCAGTCATAGTGGGACATACGAGATATATGTGCCGATGTTCCACTAGATAAAGGAAGTTGTGTATCTGTATTTATTTGGAGAAATTGGACCTCCACAGGTCTATTTCACTTGACCTGAGAAGGGCTTAAGAGATTGATTATCAAAGTCCTTAGGTTCCCGAACAACTTTTCCAGCGTGGCATTTGGAACACGAACACGTGGCAACCATCCAAAAATGTTAGCCCTTCTTGAGAATCTGACACCGATATAAGTGCAGTGTGATCCTGCTTTTAACTTTCTCTACACTAAAACAAGAGCAAGACTCATTAATATAGATGCAACAGCCTATATATCAACACCCTATTCACCAGCATGAAATTAATTCATTACATCAAGGTCACATTTGCCATTTAGGACCGGATCCACAGTCACAAATGTTATTTTTTTTTTTAAATGTTGTGATGTTTAATTCCACTTGAGAGAGGGGAATGACCGCCCCCCACACCCGCCACCACCAGTCACTCCCCTTTCTCATTCGTAAAAAGTGTGAATTGCAGCCTTAAGTCTCACTTGCGGATCAGTGGTCCGTCCGACCGCTGAGCCACGTATAAATGGGATTCCCATCTCACACTATATAATATAAATGCCTCCCGCCCCTGTTTGCAGGCAGAGGGAAAGCACAGCCACTTTGCTTTTAAAATCCATAGTTTGGAGCTTAGTTCCATACAATGTAAATTAAACTAGTCAACCTAAACACCTGGAGGGTGCATGTGCCCTCCAGTCCATATAGCCCCCTTACGTACTTTGCGTGCACAAGTGGGCTCTTGTACGGCCCTGTGCTTCCGGTCCTTAGTCGTTACTAAGCCACTTAGCATTGTAATGCTCTGCACAAACCACTGCACTGTGGTGCATACCACAAGGATAAAATCTTCCACTTGCCACTGAACCAACACAGTATAATTGGCAAACTTCGCTGTCAGCACCAAGTATTGGTGAGCTACATCATACTTAGGTTTATTTATGTTTAGTAACTAACTGTTCTATTTGCTTTATGAAACCAGGGAGTTCCAACAATATGATTGGCAACAACATGATCTTCTCAGTCAACCAAAACTGAAAACATCCCGTCCATTATAGAGTATAACGGTTTCTCAGAGCAGCGTCCAACTTTAAAATCTATTTTTGACAGCCCTAAAGAAGAAAGTGGGAATGAGAAGTCAATGTAATAGATTATGGAATACATCAGCACTGACCTTAAAGCCAGTAATGATGGGAGGAGCAACCTTGGGCCAGATCCAGAATTAAGACAAACAGGCGACATATACAAGGTGCAAGTTTAAGTCACCTGTCAGTACCTACTGTGCATGTGCAGTACAGGGACTTCTGCATCGGAATGCAGCGGACTAATGCTGTGTTCCATGCAGAGCTGGTCCACTCTGCATGAGGTGGGGGGATCCAGAATGCAGGCTGTACACTAAGGGCTGGCTATGCCCTTATGTATGATTCTGCATTCCATATACCACCCTTCTGCATCAAAGCATTTAAGGCAGGGTTCTCAATGCGGAAGGCCCATACATAGGGAGTGCACTCCGATTGCATGTACAGAATTTAGGATCACGGAGGCAAACGTTCAAAATTTAGCCTTGATTCTGGATCTGGTCCTTTGTACTTAAGTTCACATTTTGAAGCATCAAAAGTTTTAACTTTTAAACTGTTAGAAACTTATGTCCAGTTACAAAGAAAACAAAAGGGAGAACTCAACGAGCGCTAAAAATCTTATATTTTATAAATAAATTAGGGAATACTTCTCAAAATAAAACATAAAGACAAGCAAAACAAAAAGCTTATCGTCACTTAGAACCGGATTCAGAGATTGAAAATAAGAGAGGAAAGTTACTCCTGGGCTAAACCATGTTGATTGCAGGAGTCAAATTTCATCTGTTGCAAACAGTATTAAAGTTGTGAGGTGATGTGTCCCAGCCCAAGTCTAAATAACAGTGTGATAGTAAAGCTGATCAATATCTGTGTGCAGGAAACAAAAATATATCCCTGCATGCAAAGAACACAATTAACTTTACTCCCCCTGAAATCAACATGGTTATCCCAGGAGTAACTTTTCTCTCTTATTTTCAATCTCTGAATCAATAAGAATCAGTTACACAATCTCATGTCCAAAAAGAAAGGTTCACATGCTCTGTATTATTAGATTAAGTTTCATTTATAAAACTGGGTGTGATATTGTGGTTAATAATGTGTTTTATGTAGATGCTTATTTTTAGTTAAAAGCATGTTAAAATGATGGGAAAAAATGAGTGTAAGATCACATTGTCAGTACCTGGTTAGAAAATCTTCTTTCCGAAATAGGAACTTCCGAAAGTTGCTTTTCGGATGTCCATATTTCGAATAGTCCCCACTTCAGAACTTTTTTTTTTAGAATGGGTGAGTATGCCGATCGGCATACTCATCCATTCCTATTCGGAATACCCCGCCGCCGCTACCCCCAGACCACAGGGAAAGGTGAGCAACCTCTCCAAGGAGCGGGGTAGGGAGGGTTGGAGTCAGGCTGCAGGGAAGGGAGAATTAGGGTCAGGCTGCGGGAGATGGTAGGGTTAGGGACAGGCTGCGGAAAGGGAGGGTTAGAGTAAGGAGAGGGAAGGGTTAGGATTAGAATTAGGGAAAGGAGTGGGGGACTTTTTTACTTACATTTCAGAGCACCGAAAGCTCTGTGCTCCGTGGATTGATTGCTATGCCTCATCGAGGCATATGCAATCGAAATCTGAGGAAACAGCCCTATTGCAATAGGGCCGTTCTAAGTGGGGACCCACACCCGGTCACAAATGCTTCCCTTTCACTGTTTCAATGCCGATGTTCTCCTCACATACACCACTTGCGGCTGGAACTCTCCTGCCCCTGATCAGCGTACTCCTGGAAACTGCACTCATTGGCCCACCCCCCCCGCTCCCACTTTATAAAGCTAAGGAGCAGCATTAGCCTTTTATATAACAGATTCCTATCAGATAAAATTGAGTGACTTGGCTTTTTGTATTTTATTTTTTTTAGCTTTTAAGTATATAATTTATGTAATTAAACTTAGTATGTAACTTTTTTTCCTCAAATAGCATCAATCAACAAGGATAAAGCCAAAGCTGTGAAGGGAAATTACTTTTTTAATACTGGCCATGTATGCAAAGCAACGCCGAAATGTATAGTACATGTAAAGCATCATAGCCAGATCATAGCCTGACTCATGTAAACAGACAGTCATACTCTCACTGGGGACTATGAGCTCCTACTTGATTTGCATGTTTTAGTCATTTTCTACTACAGAGGGGGAAAAATCCCTACCACAAAAAGAAAAGAAAATGGCCATAAACTGTTTATTTACTGCTTACGGCCGGAGAAAGTTATTTTAACTGGGGGAAAAGAGCTAGTCCCCTTTTATAGGGTTAATAATATATTAAATCAAAAAGACAAATTCATTTGTATGAATAAACTACATGCCAACCGCTTTATCTACACTGTACGCCATAAATTCAGCCTTTCCCATAGCCTTAGATTTAAAATACTTATTTACTATGAATCTGTATGACAGACACTATATAACCATCAGTACACATTCTGATTCAAATGGATAAAAATAGCTTAAAATCAAACCTTCGCCATAAATATTTTCTGTGCTGAATGTTGCCAGTAGCTTCTTATATAAAGTGAATGTATTTTAGATTTAATTTAGGTTTGCTTTTGATAGATAGATAGATAGATAGATAGATAGATAGATAGATAGATAGATAGATAGATAGAGATTAGATAGATAGATAGAGATTAGATAGATAGATAGAGATAAAAAAAAAAAAAAAAAATTAGATAGATAGATAGAGATAAGAAAAAAAAAAAGAGATGATAGAGATAGATAGAGATAGATAGAGATAGATAGAGATAGATAGAGATAGATAGAGAGATAGATAGATAATGTATAGCAACCAGCACTCATATAAATGTACTACAGTATCCACAAACGGCTCCGGTGCTGTTCCTCATTAGCGAGATGTACCCAACCTATTATAATGTTTAATACAGCAGTGGGGATCTCCTCTTTAGGGCCTGTATTCACACTTAAGCAGCTTTGGCTTCTTGCATGCATGCGTGGTAGGTCATTTACGCAATCTACGTAGCAGTTGGGTACATAGATTTCCTCCATGCCGTCTTTAAAGACAGCACGGAGTAGTTTAGTGGGAAAGAGATTGCGTAATGCCACCTCGGGGAGTGTTTAGGCAGAAGTGGGAGGGGGGAGGATTTAGATTATCTGGGGAGGGCGGAGAGAGGAAAGGTCTGTGTGTAGTTTCCTTCTTAAGCAGAGAACTATGCACGGTTAGATAAGGTAGCCATTTGGCACTCGTAAGTGTACCTAAAAATGGGTGGCAGGGGAGGGAACTGGAGAAGTAGTTGCAGATACATATGTATCCGCACCCACAGATCACACGCGTGATCCGGTCCTAGGTCTTTTCACATGTTTCAGTCAAAAAGGAGGCAAGTATTGGACTTGGCCATACCAAAGCCATTCTTAAGTTGAGTTTTGGGTGTGCTTTATCTTGTTATTATGGAAACATAACCTCCTCTCCATGTGACATGTGACAAAATCTGTTGATGTATGGAGCATTCTGTCAATCTGGCAAGAGACCCAGCACCTGATTAAGAGAAACTAACCAATTTCCCACCACTATGGTTTACAGCAAGTAACATATCTTTCCCACATAGAAAATCAGATAATAAAACTGGTTGGTGTTTATTTCTGTGTTTGTTTTATTTTAGGGGGAGGAAGGGGGTTCCACCCATCAGTAATATTGTCTACACATATTATGTCTTTCGTCTTGTCACAAAATGGTGTGTAATATGGGAGACTGCTCTCACAAGCAGAGCGTGACTACAGCTTTTTGAGGTTGTCTTGTCATTGTGGGGGTAAATGCGGACCTAGGCAATGTACTTTTGTGACACATTTTCACCACTAATTGATGACAGTGTTCCAAAGTACATGTAATGTTATACCAGCCTCCTTAAACATTTTAACAATGACTTCCTGTAGATTTTGACAGACCATTGATTACAGAATATAGTTGGGTGCATCCTACATAAACTCACAAAAGATATGTAAACAATATTACCGATGGCTGGAAGTCCTGCTAAGCAAGGGCATTCAGGTGTACACACTACACACAATTTACCAGCAGCTCTGTGATTTCATCTCTCTTTACCATCTGTTCTTCTGGTATTGTTCCATTGTTGATCAGTTAATATTTTGATCACGTTAATTTTAATCCTATAATGTGATGTGCTTTGGAACCATAAAACAGGATTGTGGGAACCTACACCCTAATACTATATCATTCCAAACTAGTCTATGATGTGATCGGGACGATAATAGGGTGAAAATGTTGTAACATGTACCCAGATTAACCAGGCACCCGACCGTCATTTGTGGAAAACATTAGCATTAATTTACAAAAAAGAAAATACAATTCCATAAGGCTATTTAAACGTTTTATAGTGTGTGCATGCTAAATATAACATAATAAATTAACAATATAGTAAATACACAAGATGACAGGATGTAAATTTGTACCTGGACAAGCCTTTTTCTAAGCAAGGGACCAAATGAAAGATTTTCATTTCTGCAGACAAAATAAATCTGCTTCTTTGTAGCACTCAAATACTGTGTGGCTTTAATTTAACCCTGACATATGGAGGGGAGTAAAGATGTGCCCCTCCTCTCCGCTATAAATCTGGTTGCACATTTTATATTTACCTAACCTTCAGTGCAACATAGTTTTGCCAAGGTAACTGAATTTACCCCTTACTCCAAATGAGGCCCATAGTCTCCAGTGCTTTACAGACAAAACACAGGATATCAGCAAATGACTTTTTATTGAAACTGATGTGGAAACAGCTATACACAGCTATACACAGTAGGATTTTACTTTCAGACATTTCTTTTATTATTAAAGAACATGCATATCAAATGGATGTTTATAGACATACACAATAGAGGATTTGGATCTTATATTAACAATGTCTGCCATGCACGGTCATCCACAGACAGACACTCTCCCAATGATATCCTGGGAACTGCTATTCATATAGTAAGTGTTTGGTCACAGCTGGTTCATTTAGCCAGTGCCCCTTGTTTCAAATTCCCAGTCTCAAATGCATAAAGCTTAAACCTAATGAGGTTGTAAAAATAGCCCAGACAGGCGATGTTTGGCACTGCTAGACGCAGAACATGGTAACCACAATTCCTTTGGTAACCAGGAAAAGCCATGGTTTTGACAGACGTGAACTGAAATAGTTGCTGATGCTGTCTAAAAAGAAGTAATTTTCTCACTTGCTTTACAATTTTGTAATGAATACCCTTGATTGATGGAGTTCCTTCTATTTCTGGTCTCAACATGGCACCCCACTCCATTTCAGAGCGGAAAGCTAGCCAGCAACAGAGGGGACTAACAGAAAGAGACATGGAAGGTTGGTTGCCACTATGACTAATGACTTGCTTTGTTATCACAAAATTTTGACCTCGTCTGCCCTTTACACGCACCCACCATACCTTCCTCAAACTTCTCCCAAATCCACCAACCTCCAGATATAATAGAGATATTTGTCACTCACATCAGTGAGTCACACTCCCTACCACACACATATACTAGGGATAATTTAGTTAACAACCAATTAACCTACTAGCATGTTTTTTTGGGCCATGGGGAGAATATACAAACTTCACAAAGATAAGGCCTTGTCTGGGAATCGAACTTATGACCTCAGTGCTCTGAGACACAAGTGCTAATCACTGAGCCATCGTACTGCCCACTGCTATTGCTACACCTGGCACCAGACATCTGCATCTGCAGATTACTATGGTATGAGATACAGTTCAACATATTACTCTGGAGACACTATACATTGTAGCAGCAGAAACAGCTAGGTTTACTGGGTGGCCCAGTATTTTATACTATCACTAGGTATATTGTGCTTATAAGGAAATTACCACCATATATGCCTTAGATCCCTCTACTTTTCAGAAAACATGGTTTAGCTCTGTGTAATAGCCAAAAGAATGTGGCTCAGGTCTGTATCCTTTCAATAGGATCATTTTCTATGCTTGCCATTATAAATGGCTCTTTTTTTGTGTACACCAGCTTCCAGAACAGTCTCTGCTTTGTAGACTAGATTACACTATACTCTGTATACACTGCATTATGGACATTCTGGGGCTGATTCAGAGTTAAGAGCAGTCATAAAAAAAAAGTAGACAGGGGGTGAAAAGTAATTAGCATATTTTAACATCTACAAATACTGGTGGTTTTAAACTGAAACACTTTTTAAACTGAAGTTTAGAGTTCTGGTGGTTCATTTTCTGGGGGATATCCATACTATACCACCCAGTCTTCAGAAAGAATTACAGCATGAAGGTGTGGATCCTTAGGATCTAGATTAGCGCTGGAAGTCTGATGTGGTACAAACGCATGGTAGCAAAATTCGTTTTCTGTTCTCAGAAAGGGGAAAACAGACCCGTTTCGTAAACTTAGCTCCAGTCCAATGTGCTCTATCTGAGCCATACATCTTCTGCTGGGACCGATGATCCCGTCTGAAAAAGAAGGAGCTGCTGAGACTGACAGGAGGCCCTTGCAATGATTTGGCATCCTGGAAACTTTGGTAGCAGTGTGTGTGTCTGACTCCATAATTGCAGAATCGCTTTCATTACTCTATTACTGCTGTACTTGCCAATAATAGTGAAGTAAGATAGACAGGTAAATTCTGGCCAAGAGATGGAGGTACAGGCCTGATAATCAGATAATGTTTATACTATTGCCATGCCATAAGTGTTTTTGGCCATTTTATCAACGATAACTGGATGATCATAATAATAAGCACACGAGTATATGGCCAGTTTTATTATAGCTATTCTATTTACATAGCAGACAAGAAGTGTAAAAGCACATAATACATGCAAAGTGAAGAAATGCCTGCATAGTAGCACACAAGTTCAACAAACTTAAGAGAGTGTATGAGTAACATATATAACTGTACCTACTGTGTTCACTTTGTTTCTGTGCAACATGAAATTGTGAGACCCTGTAAAAGGATCTTCCTTGTGACATGAATAATAGGTTTCTCCAATCAATTTCAAACTCTGTGTTAGTGTCTAGAGAGATATAAAATCTGCTCTGTGTGTTTCATAGCGGCCATACACCACTGAACCTTTTCCTTACTTGGAGTTTTCGTCCACGTCCTCTTGTTTAGGTGGAGAGTCGTTCTCCACCGCCTCACGTTCATAGTGCTCATCCATCCAATCAGAAACGTGTTTCAGGGCGCATTCCACTGTGGACACCATGGTCTGGACAGCTTCCAGTTCCTCTGGAGATGGGTATATAGTGGAGTGTTTTGCCATGACATGGCGATCATCGTTCGCAAATGACCGGATGGATCTCTTTAACAAGAACAACAAAAAACATGCGTGAACATTGTTGCTGCTTAAATATTATGCAGAGCTTTACAATTAAACATTTCAAATGCAAAAAACGCTACAATGGCAACACTGAGCTTGTAAAAATGAGCCATACATTTTGTTTTGCACTCTAGTGATGCGCCATCATTTCTATTACTCTGTACTGAAGACAGATGTCCTTAAATCTTTGCTCTGAATGCACTTCTATAATGGGACCCAGGCTATAAACTGCTTGAGCTTTCAGCAGATCAATACACAAAACAGTACAACAAAGTGGAAAGAATGAAAGGCCGCAGATATTAAGACTGATAGCCCAGATTCCTATTTCCTTGGCATAGCCACCCCAGCTTGTGTGGGAACATTTTTGTGTGTCTACATCCAACGTCCTCAGGGCATTACATCAAAACCGTGTCTATCATTTAATCCACAATATATTGAAGCAGAATTTCAGCCTTTATTGCATTTCCTTTATGAAAGGCATGGTGTATTCCAAAGCTGTCATTTTGAGCAGTGCGTGTTCTAACAAATTTTACCTGGCGGGGTCAAAAAGTGACATTAAACCATTCTTTAGACTTGGATATTTAATCTAGGACAGCCTAGGAAAAAACCTACAGATTCCAAAAAGCTGAATATCATCATCACAGAAAGACTCAACCGCAGGAGGATTTCAACAAGGTTTAACAATCCAAATAGTAAAGCTTCAAATAACTTTCCTATATACTCTGGGTTAGTCAGTCACTACAAGTGGAGAGTGTGAGTGTGTGTCTCCCTTTAAGATAATATACCATCTAAACGTATATATTCCTTTCTTGGGAACAATGAAGATAGACATTAAGAATTTAGTCTTATGGTGACATACACTCTTCACCATTGTGAGTCCCTGCTGCGATGTTTCACATTGCGAAATAGGGACAGTTGAAAGTTGCTTTTCGGCTGTCCCTAGTCCGAAAGTGATACACCGCATTAATTTTCGGAAAAGCCGCCAGCGCCACCACCGGACCAGACCAGACCACCGGAGACAGGGCTAGAGTTTTCACTATAACCACCGGAGGGTTACAGGTTTGACTTTTCCAGACCACTGGAGGCAGGGTTAGACTTTTCACAATGTTAAGTTGCCACCCTGGAATTTACACAGCTTTAGTAGAGCTTCTTTATGGAGAGGATTTATAAAAAAAATAAAATTAAATTATCCACAAAATACAAATAAAAGAAGTGTTTTACAGTTCACAAATAAAATGTGGCAATTCACATCTCTAAAGAGACATGGAATTGTCGAAGGGTATAGATATCCAGCTATTGTGGTAGCATCGCTTTCTTCTAGCACTGCATTTCGCTAATACGTGTGCCAAAATGCTGATTCCATGTCTGCGCGGGGATCTGAATAGCTCCCATATGTGTGATGTTAAGAAATGAACTCCAATAGGAAAGTATTTTATAGCATTCTTACTGGATTCTTATCCCAAACAGTGCTGTAAACATTCCAAACACAGCTTAAGCCGTCCAAAGTGTTCAGATGACATCCACAGGGCTTTAATCATAGAAATGAATTATTTTAATTTGCAGCAATTAGCTGCAGGGATTTAAATGTGGTGTGAAGAGTGCCAATACCGCCCTTAATTTGTACAAAGCAGGGATACATGTAGTATCGGTTTAGCGTCTGACATTCCTAATTTATTAAATAAAAATTATGCTGGGTTTCAAATGGCGCATTTTTAAGATATTTATTTATTTTTAATAATATTGAGTTAGTATTTTTTT